>LBNU01031488.1:178655-195165 GCA_014162995.1 Artemisia annua | reverse complement strand
AGTAAATTACAGTAGATGGGTCCTGGTGGTTTGTCCCAAAGTTTCACCCACAGTCCTTGAAAGTTTAAAAGTTGCATGGATAGTCCCTATCTTGAAGGAAAAATAACACTTCATGGTTCCCTCCACTTAACTGGGTGTTAGTGGCTTCCGTTTATCTTACACTGTTAGTCCCTTTTTGTTAAATATCATTGGCATCGTTAGTTCCTTATATAAAAAAACGGCCATTTATAATTGAGGTTTTTCGAATTTTTCTTACGTTCATTCCGTTTATAGTTTTCATGCGTTTTAATCCGTTCTCGTTTTTATTACGATTCGTCCGTTTTTCTTACGCCGTTTCACCGTGTCTCATGTCGTTTTTATACGTTTTCTACGTATTGTTGTCCTACGTTTCATTCCGTTTTTACCGTTTTTATACGGTTTCGCTTTGTTTTATACGTTCCCTTTATTTTTCTACTTTTCATTACGTTTTCGTTTTTATACGTTTTCATACGTTTTTTTCCGTTTTCTCAATTTTTATCCGTATTCAGCTTCGTACTGATGAGTATGACTATCTCAAAACTTTGATCCAAAGGATCGGAATGGAGAAAACGAGGTTGAGATTTGCCTTGATCATTTCTGTCAATTTCTATCCGTTTTTATAGGTTTCATCAGGTTTTATCAGTTTTCGTCATATTTTTTATCCGTCTTTATCCGTAAGCCACCCACCCACCACCAATAAAAAAAATCAATTTTTTTCAAATTTTTTTTTCTAATTTTCTAAAAAATCAAAAAAAAAAATTTAGAAAAAAAATTGAAAAAAAAAAATTCGAACAAAAAAATATTTTTTTTTTGAAATTTGATTTTTTTTTTAGAAATTTCGATAAAAAAAATTTTAGAAATTTTTTTTAGAAAAATTTTCGAACAAAATTTTTTTTTTTTTTTTTTGATTTTTTAGAAAAAAAATTTTGAAAAAATTGAAAAAAAAATCAAAAATAATTTTTTTTTTCTGATTTTTTTAGAAATTTTTTTTGATTTTTTTTCTAATTTTTTTTTTTGATTTTTTAGAAAAAAAAAATTAATTTTTTTTATTGGTTGTGGTGGTGGCTTACGTATAAAAATAGACGAAAACTGATAAAACCGGATGAAAACCTATAAAACGGATAAAAATTTAACAGAAAATGATCTAGGCAAAATATCAACCTCGTTTCTCCATTCCGATCCTTGATCAAAGTTTTGAGCATAGTCATACTCATCATACGAAGCTTGAATACGGATAAAAATGGACGAAAACAGATAAAAACGTATGAAAACGTATAAAAACGTATAAAAACGGATAAAAACGTATGAAAATGTAAGAAAAATATAGGAAAACGTATAAAAACAAGCGAAAACGTATAAAAACGGATAAAAACGGATGAAAACGTAGGAAAACAAACAATAGCGTAAGAAAAACGAGCGAAAACGTTTAAAAACGCATGAGAACGGATGAAAACGTAAGAAAAACGGACGAAATCGTAAAAAACGGACGAAAACGGATTAAAACTCATGAAACCGTATAAAAACGGATGAAAACGTAAGAAAAATTCGAAAAACTTCAAATTATAAACGGCCGTTATTATAAAAGACTAACGATGCAATGATATTTAACAAAAAGGGACTAACGTGTAAAAGATAACGGAAGCCACTAACACCAATTAAGTGGAGGGACCATGAGTGTTATTCTTTTCAAAGATAGGGACTATCCGTGCAACTTTTAACTTTCAGGGACTGTGGGTGAAACTTTGGGCAAACCACAGGGACCATCTATGTAATTTACTCTTTGATTAATGAAAAAAAAACACATAAAAATATATGTGTCAAATTTATGAAAATAAAAACTTAAAAAAGGATGAGGTAATTAATAAAACATTAGTGGTTGAATTTTAAATATATTACGAGCGAGGTAACCCGCGCGTTGCTGCGGGAGCGTTGTCGTAATTTTTATTTAGATACAATTGTTGAATAACTACAAACTCAAGTGTTAACAAATCGGTTCTAAGGTCAAAAATATTAAAGGCTGTGAATATTAGCTATGTGAAGGGATTAGGAAGAATAATTCCATGAACAATAATTCTGCTCGCAATTTTTTTTTTTTACAATCTTTAAGTTGTATATTTATGATAATAATTTAAATGTAAAGCCACCAAAAGCTTTGTAAAAAGTAAAAACAATACCATATCATAAGTCAAAATAATCAGGCATCATATTACATTGAAGGTTTACACTTTATAGTTTACACAGCAAACAGTATTAAAAAAAAAAAACNTACAGAAAAAAAAAAAAAAAAAAAAAAAAAAAAAAAAAAAAAAAAAAAAAAATTAAAAATAAAAAAAAAAAAAAAAAAAAAAAAAAAAAAAAAAAAAAAAAAAAAAAAATAAAAAAAAAAAAAAAAATAAAAAATAAAAAAAAAAATAATAAAAAAATAAAAATAATAAAAAAATAAAATTATTTTTATTTATTACAAAAAAAAAAAAAAAAAAAAAAAAAAAAAAAAAAAAAAAAAAAAAAAAAAAAAAAAAAAAAAAAAAAAAAAAAAAAAAAAAAAAAAAAAAAAAAAAAAGCATTAGTTGATCTCATTGCTTAAGTATTACCCCAAACATTAGTGGTAAAAAAGGGCTTACCAAAGATTGGAAAACAAAACTGAAACATAACTACGGTATGTTTTATTTCTAGATATAATCACCTAAGAGCAGCAAACTTGGATAATTACTTATTAGAAGATTTAAGTTAATTTTAATTTCAAAGAACGAAAAATAAGGCTCGGATCTGCAATAATAGGAACAACACGTAGCACCCAGCATCACTGCAACCACGTTTGTGTTGTGGTTGTCCCGCTAAGATACGGGCCCAAGTGAACTGTGTTCCACAAAACACAACCATAGAAAACGATCATCATCGCCTTCATAAAGTTAATATATGGAGCCGCGACACATACCTGCCTACAAACCAGGTAGACATCAATCGATGCGGTTGAATATCATCAATATATGGAGCTCAACATCAGCAAAGAAAGCAGCAGATAAAAGGGCATCTGACTCGGTATGGCCACAAACACCATTCTTGTGGTGCTGCCTCGGCAAGACACAGTTCACTTTCACCCACCAAGATAAATAACAAACACACAAAAGCACATCATAATTCTAACTAATATACGTTTACCTGGATAAATGTTTGGGCTTGAAAATCATAAACCCATCGGCATAGCAAAGCATCAACTAAGCAAAGCATTTTTAGGTCCTTCTGATTTCTTCTAAAAAGTTCTAAAGTGTAATTTATCTATAAGTTTTCCCTTTATTATTGAAAAATATATTATTTACTTGAACTAATATTTTAATCAAAGATAAATAATTCGTGAAAAAGAGATACAGGTCTGACCTTTGATTGCAAACATGTAGCTCTTTCTTAGGAGTCAATATGGGCATCACGTAATTCTTTTGACACACGGTTAATGGCAGCGATAAAAAGGTATGCAAGTCGTTAACTATTTGCTCCCCATTCTAGCTAGAGTCATTCCTCGAAACATAATCAAAAGTTGTTTTACAATAATGTCGTAAAATATCACGGGTTCATATGCAAGTCATTAACTAACCTCTTGTCAAGTTGGTTTAAGACCGATCAGGCTGTCTTTAGGATCTTCAAGTCTGTTTGGTTTATATCTACCAGCCTACCATAAAGCAGACAGTCATTTAGTGTTTCAGCAATCAGCTTAGACTTTAAAGTTTTGAATAAGCACTTTGCAAAAGACAATCTTATATCCTACAAAGCGAGAGTACCAAGACGTGGTGAATTAGCTTATTTTATGGTGTTACGGGTTTATAGAGATCCCCAAATCTTTTGGATATATCAAACAAACAACAATGAGGATCAATTTAAAGTATCTTACTTACATTGAGTGTAAGGAGTTAAATGCGGTAGCAATGTGAACTCATGAAAGATTTCAATTTTCAACCTTCGGACACGAATTAATTTGGCAAAACACCAAGAGGCTAATATACCCGCATAGAGGCATGATAGCCTCTTGTAATGAATATCACCATCATTCCTATGCCATTAAACCTATTGAGAACGCAAGAAGCAAATTGCGAAACCAAGTCTCGTGTTCCTGTAAGATAATATTAACCTGCAAACATCAAACTTAAAAAGTTACAAACTTTTAAAAATCACATAAAATCAACAACTCTTACACAATTATATCAAAAAAAAATTCATGTTTCAGTACAGTTTACTACATACCCGAACTTACGTCCCTTAAAAAACGATTACAGTAGCCACCAATCCTTATATACTACATACATATGTCTTAAATTTTTGGTGACCAAAAGGCTACAACAATCAAGAAAAGTTTAAAAGCTAACCACCCAACCCCAAAACGGTCGTCGTGGTTCCAACCACATCTCTAGTGTGGTTTACATCGCCTATAGTGAACTGAACACCTAATAAATTCATAAGCATGAAAATAAAATATTCTAATAAGCAAAAGCACACAATCTAAGCAATCTAAACATGTGACGATTGCAATAACTTACCAAAAAGTTATGTTGAACGCAACAAATCAACTGTTACCATTCATCTTTTTAACACTCCCAATTTATAAAAATCAAATAATCAAACCTGAAACCCACAATCAAAAACCACAACTGGCTACAACTATAATAAATTGCCCCGCCAAGACGGAGACAATCTCAGTCTCAATCGAACTGGCCAAGACTCGTGACAACAGCCCCTTACAAAGCTATAATAATGCCTGACTAAACAAAAGTCAGAAAATTTCAAAACTCATTCCATGGTATATGTTCATGATTAGCTAAACACAATAAACTCTTTCGAGTATAGCAACTCATTAGCTTATTGAGGATCAACTTTCATCTAGTAGTTTCATACATTTTACCCTTAGAAACAGTCAAAGAAACCAGTTTATTCAGGATCAACTTTCAGCATTAAGTTTTGCAACTGCATCTACTAATTTAATAGTCTTGTTAATATCGATGAGTGATGGTTTCATGAATTAGATGAAACAATGTCAATCAACCATACCTTGGTCTAAACATCTCACATTACGACTAATATCCATCGGCCTCACATCAATACCATGTTGCTTCTTTACCGGATTCTCTTCATTTCTATCAGCAACTACAAACAAAACAAACCAAAGCTGTCACTACAGTTTTTATTTAAGACATTTTGTCGAACATTTGGTGTGCAACCAAACAAAACCTAAGATTTTTATAAAAAATTAGTCTTTTTTTTGGTTAACCCTCAATCTCACTGACACTCTTCCTTACCAACAGTAAACTAACCAAAAAAAATCACTCACTAATACGTAGTAAATCAAGAGAAACCTGGAAAAGAGAAGTTCGTTGCACCAACTTCTTCACAACAGCTACCTGTAGTACCAGAATATATCTGAAGAATACAAAAATGAGCCGACATTAGAAAAAAGAAAAATGGTTATTTGTTGATTATCAGCTGATTATTGATCCTCTTGCTCATATGAAACAAAAATTAAAATATAATCAAAGGCCGGAATCTATTCTCTATGATTAAACCCTAAAAAGCTGATTACCTTCAAAAATGGAATTAGGGTTCATTACCTTAATCTTCAAAACCAATACCTCTTGACCTCTATGGTTGAAATAGATTGTTGGTGAATCGGGGTCATGGTTTAAACCATTTGTTATGGATGTGGAAACTCTTATTTGATGAGGATTTTCTGGGGTGTGTGGATATGTGGGTGTAATGGTTTGGGTGGGAAAAAAATGAAATGAGGGTTACTGGAATTTTCTAGGAGGAGATGGTGATATCTTGATGGAAACTTGTGGTGATGAACGGAATGTATAAAATAGTACTGTAATTGATGAACAGTTGGAATAATAGTAACCAAACCAATAGGATAGCGTTTTTTTGCCAACTCATTCCAAAGTACAACCATTTGAAGCGTGTTTTACTGTTATTCCAACTGTGCAGTACACATTTTGATGCACCCAAAATCCTGCCTAATATATAGATATATAATATGGAGTTAAGTGTAAAATTATAAATCTCCATGTTTTTTTATAACTTTAGATAATAAACAAATAACCCCTTACACTTTATATCTCCTACACTTTATAATATGAACTTTGTTTCCAATTATATGAGTATTAGTATTGGTTTGAGACTTCCATCAATTAAACTTACAAAATTTTATAAATGTACGAATTAGTTTTAGTATACGTTAAATACTTTTGAAATAAATATTAGTTTTAAACTTTCATCTATTAAAATATCTTTTTACTATGTACGTTAAATATAAATAAGAACTCATGTTATCCTATTTAAAAGTTTAATCTATACGTACACGGGTTTGAATATTAAATACAGTTATATTATTATTAACAATAATATAAATATCAAATGGTAAGTACGAGTTATTGTGATATGAAAATAAATATATGCGATTCTACTTATAACGACTCATGTAATTATTATTTAAAGTTTATATACGGATATCCGGAAAAACATTTTTAAAAACTTTACGGAGTATATTTTAACTCCATCAACGCTCATTATGTGCTACTAAATTCGCATATTTTGTACAACATGATATCAATGGTTAAAATTAAACAACAACATTAACCTCAATATTAACATCTATGTCAGCTAAACAAAGTTAAATCTTTCATCCAATAAAATTTTTACAAAATGTTAACTGATATTAATACATAATGAAAAACTCATGCATACTTATTTGTTGTACTTATATCATAATTTTCACGGGTAAATTCTAATATATCAATATAATAAACAAAAAATTTAAACTAAATTTGATTTATGTGTATACACATGTGATCAAAGAATCTTTGGCCCAATAACATTATAAGGAGACACGCACAAGAATCAAATACAAGGTCGATGCCACGGTTATATTTACAATTTCTGCTAACTATTTTTCTTACTTTCGCATATGTTGATACTCTAACTTTTTAAAATATACATAAGATTTTCTGTTTTCAAACGATAATACTATACAATTAAATTTTTCTAAAAAAACCCCGTGCGTGCACCAATGGCGCAGCTATTAAGGGGCGGGGAGGGGCGCCCGACCCCCCGAAATTTTTTTTGCGATGTAGGGGGTATATAGTTTTCGTGTAGAAAAATTTCGGTATATTCGGTTTCGACCCCCCATTTTAATTGTGAATTTTTTTTTATACATTAACCAATAAAATTGATTCATTACATTTTACATAAGCCCATCTACCCAACCCAAACTAAAATCCATTAATAAACCAAATCCAAAACTAAAATCCATTACTTACTTACTTAGCCCATTAATAAACCAAATCCCATTAAAAAAATGATAATAATAAATAATAACGGAACAAACCCTCCCCCTTCGAAGTCGATTGTCGACCCTCATCTCCTCCCAAGTCCCACCAGGTTATTGGTTTTTAATAATTTCTTTTTCAATTAGGTTATTAGTTTTTTTAGAGTGAATTGTACGAAGAAAAAAGAAAATTGTAGTCATGTTTCTTTTTCAATTGTAGTCATGTTCCTTGGACTTATTTTTAATAATTTCTTTTTCAATTAGGTTATTGGTTTTTTTAGAGAATGTGTGTGAAATGGTTTAGTATGAGACAAATTTATACTTTGTCCCGACCCGAATCGAATCACCGACCCGAACATATTACCCGAAAAATAGCGTTAGGAAAAAAAAATTTAAATCCCGACCCTCCACTGAAAATTTTCTAGCTTCGCCACTGGCGTGCACGGGTATTATAACTAGTGGAACTTGGTGATATTTTAACACTAAAAAGGGCGTCTACTACTTAATATAAATTATTCACCGGAGAAATCACTAAAAATCTTTCCAAATACTTTTAAATAATTAATTATAAGGTGCTAAAAATTAATACTGAATTTTTTTGTTAACTATGATATTACAAAGATAAATTTTAGCTTTAATTATTTTCAATAAGCACTCATGTATCTAAGAATCGCAAACTATTTATTTTGCCTAAATATATGAAGATAAGCATTAGATTAGTGATAATAAAGAGTCATCACAACCTACTTCACCGTCGTTATTTTAGTGTCATTTCACTTTCTCGCTCAACAATCACCTTCATCTTCACCACCAACTTCACTATCAAAACATACTCTCCTTATCAAAATAATCATAATAATAATAATAATTAATAAATTCACACACAACAACAACAACAACTTCTACAACTCGGTCGTTGAGACGGTCAAGTTCTCCCAAATTGCAACTTCAACACGTCAGGTGAGGTGAATGTAGTAAACAATGACGCGTCATATGTTGCCAGCAAGGATGAAGATGCTTCGAAATTGCATCAATTTGGATGACATCTAGTTAAAAACAAATGGTAGAGAGGAAAAAATAATAATCATAATTTCAGACCCATAAATATCTCAAATAAAGGCACAAACTTTAGGTAGGTCCATAAACTTCTTGCGACTTTAGTTCAGTATAGAAATCAAATTTTCTATAGACCTGATGAATCAATCCTAGTTATTCATTTTGTCATTAAATTAAAAAAAAAAATTTAATAAAAATAAAAAATAAATCACTTTTTACATTTTTTTAAAATCAATTATTTCAACATCGCGACAAGAATTTTTTTATCTTTCACTAGATGGGCACTTCAATATAATTTCAACGGACTTTTTTTTTTCGAGTTTCATTTTAGTGTTAAAATTCGTGTCTGGAAAAATCACATGTGATTTGTATGTCATGAATCACGTGTTATTTCACAAATCATATGTGCTTTGTATGTTAAGAATCAGTGTTATTTCATAAATTATATGTGATTTCATAAAATCACATGTGATTTTAAAGTACAAATCACATATGATTTTTTTCATACGTAAATTTCAACACTGACAAAAAAAGTCGAAAAACAATTTATTGAAAGTATATAGGAGTGCCTTCTATATAAAGATGATTTAATTCTCTCTGTGATGCTATAATTCTTTGAAATATTTAATTAAAAAAAAAATAAAAAGATGAAAATGGTTTTGTGCTTTTGATCGAAATATGGATAGGCATTATTGATTCATTAGTTCTATAGAGAATTTGGGTCTACATTGATCTTTTTTTTGTATGATTAGTGATACTCATTCTGATCCACCTGATGTGCCGCATTTATATGATCCAACGAGACAAAAACTGATCCATTAACCCAATTAGTGACCCATCCATTTAGATGGGTCACTACTCGGGTCGCCCCGTGACACGCCGAAGTCGATCCAGTATATATATATATATATATATATATATATATATATATATATATATATATATATATATATATATATATATATATATATATGCAAAAGACAGTTTCTTGTTAATGTTTAAAGCACCAGGTACGGTGCGTTATACGGCTCGTTATGGCCCTATTGTGCGACCATATGGCTAAACACCACACATCATTCGACGTTATAGGTGGTGATGTCGTGGCCACCAGCCAAGCAATAGGTAATTCTTTTTTAGCTTAACAAAGAAAGTATCCATTGGTTACAAATTATAGCCGTTTTTTTTTTTTTTTTTTTTTTTTTTTTTTTTTTTTTTTTTTTTTTTTTTTTTTTTTTTTTTTTTTTTTTTTAAACAAAATAAACAAAATAATAATAAAAAAGTAAAAGAAAAAACCTTTTTACCCTTTAAATACCTATAAAATATGATCATTACAACGTTTATTTTTAAGATGATCCGAGTAAGTATACACAGATTTTTCTAGCTTATGAACAATTTCAAGTTTTGGTTAACCATCAAGCTGAGAGTTCGGGTCCTCACACAAGGACAATGATGCCATGTAAACGAGAGGTGCGGAACAACGGTTTTGGAAGAATATTTGACGATGAAAACAAACCACCTAAATATCCGATGATAAATTTTAGACGAATGTATCGCATGAGTTCAAAACTTTTTTAAACATAGTTAGTGATATTACCAATTACAATGTTGAACCACTTCCTGAATACTTCGTTTCTTTTAATAACGACTGGATTGTACGGGTTGTTTATGTATAAGTGTTCTCATGAAATGCACATCAGGCATACGCCAATTGGCTTACATCGCAACACCCGATTCATTTGACGAGTAATTGCAAATTGGTGACTTAGGTTTGTTTGTCTTGTTTCACCAATTCAGATGCTATTTTATTCTTTCTGTCATGTTTCGTAAATTTTCGTGTATCAGTAGGTCGAGTAAGATACTACTGGAGTAGCTTTTATGCTCATTGATGTTGTTGCCTTTCATAAACACCAAAAAAAATAAAAAATAAAAAATAAAATAAAAATAATTAATTATTTTCTATGTCTTTTATAGGAAGGCATCTCGTGAGAGATTTGTGTTCTTTATTCAAATTTGATCCATTTGATGTCAGTTGTTAGGACATTTAACAAGAAAATGTGCCATGTAAGTGTTGGTAATTTTTAGCCAATTATTTAATTTTGAATTTAAATCAACATAATAATCAGCCTAGAAAATATGAGATAATAGTTAAGAAACTTAAAGATTAATATGAACACAATAATTTTATTATTATTATTATTATTATTATTATTATTATTATTATTATTATTATTATTATTATTATTATTATTATTATTATTAAAAGAATACAACTTTCAAAGTTAATACATGACTCTTTAATTTTCCCATCCTTTGTATATTAGGTTTCCCAAAACGTGTTTAAGCATATGAAACATTTACTAAAAACTCCAAAAAAGAAATCACAATCTCAGATCTTTTAACAATCTTAGGCCTATTTTCATCTCAACATCTACTCTTCAAACAACAGAGCAACAACTGACTCGAGGCTTGAAAAGAATCATGCAATTCGCGTCAAGTATGTTACAAAGTTTTGTTTACATTTGAATCGGTAAATGTTTTATCAACTATCAAACTAATGATTAGTTCTCCATGCCTGGAAGCGGTGTACTAAAGATGAAAAAACATTTATTCCAAAAAAACAATTAGAAGCAGTGACGAGTAAAGGTACGTTAATACGTTAGATCTGTTTTTTTATACGATGATGCATAGACAACAACAGAATTTTGCCACAAAATTTTTTTATGTCGACTACATACTTGGTTTGCAATTTTTTTGTTTGGGGGTTAAAGTAGGTTTTCTGGAATTTTAGGTATATTTTAATTTTATAATTTTGACTAATGTATCACACCTTTCTTTTAAATTTGTAGTTGACTGGTATTTTCAATTTTGACAATGCTTTTGAGGCTCATATGCGATCATAGGTCTTGATTTTATCCCGTTTGTAAGGTATGATATGTGGCCGTAAGTATTGAATGTGTTCACCTCATCCCATCTATTTAAGTTCAGTAAGTGTATAAGACTGATTTCGGGAAACTTTGTGATAAAGAGATGTTTTTAAAACACCGACGAGGCTTTCAAAGGCTCATGTGTTTAAATTTTTGGATTTTATACATTTTTTAGAGTACGATATGTGGCCATGATTAATATACATGTGTTTGTTCGAACTTTGTTGTGTATTTAAAAAGCTAATATGTGCTCATAATTGTTGATTCTATAGAATTTATATAATTTTTCATCTTTAGTGTTTTGTGCTATCTTTTATAATTTGTGTCCATATAACGTATGAGGCTGCAATGAAAGGCTTTAAATGTTGCCATCATAATTTATTAATTTGGCAAACATGGCCACTTGATCATGTTTTCCTGGTAGTTTACAAACAATAGCCTTATTAATATGTAATATCTGATTAGTGTGTTCGTGTGATTACATATAAGAGATACACATGTTCAAAAAAATGGACGTGCAGATGAGTTGTGGTATTTTGACTACAGATCGTATATGAAAATTTGGAAATAGGAAGAAGAAAGAAAGGCTGGGAGAAAAAGACGTGCGGAAGTTGCTAGATATCATAGGAAAAAAGTTGCAGCAGTTACGAGACCAGAAGAACTTGAAAATGATGAAAGTGAATACTAGATTGAGGCAGGCGATACTAAAAAACTTTTTCTTATGATGATTTGTATTTGGCATACTCTCTTGAGTAGTCGCCAAGTTTCCTCTTTGCAGCATGGATTATTTTTTGTTAGACAAAAATACACCGTTGGTCCCTAAACTTGTCCAAAAACATCGCCATGCACCTCAAGTCTGAAAAATCGTCGCCGTGCGTCCCTCCTCAAGTTTTTCTAGGCCGAATGCGTCCTTTGACCCGTTTTCCGTCGGTCAACGCCGTTACATTCTGTTACAATCTGTCTTTAGCGCAAGGGCACTATCGTCTTTTCGTAATTACCGTGTGCTATGTAGCACGCGGTTTCTGCAGCTGCTACAATAAGTTTGGGGTTAATAAAAGGAAAATTATCCTCACCACTCATCCCTAAACTCTCATCTCTATCATCAAAACACATCCCTAAACTATCGGACCAAATATTACTAATGGCGCGATGCGGTTGTGGAAGGTGGGCGGTCTTAAGGACCTGTTGGAACAATGTGAATCCAGGAAGGCGGTTTTATGATTGTCCGGTTGAGGTGCGTTCATGGTTGGGTTGGTTTAAGTTAAAATGTGACGTTTAGTTTAATCATGGTTTAAGCCTAATGGTTATTTTTTAAGTTTATTTTCAAGTTACTGGTTTAAGCGTTAATGTCTTGATTTTTGATTTTTAGGGATCTGCATGTCCCTTCAATGGGTGGTACGATCCACCAATGCAACGAAGAGCAAAGGAGGTGATCCTCTACTTGAGGAGGCACCTTCACCGTAACGAGGCGGCATTACAAGAATGCGAAGCTGGCCTCATGGCTGAGACATTGGAGGCCGTCAACGCTCGAGATAGGGCAATCGAGCTAGAGGCTGCTCACCAAGCAGCCGTAGCTCAGCTCCTTATTGAGAAGGAGAAAGTTTGCCGTTTGAGGAACTTGTGTATAGTCTCCTGGATACTCATCGTTTTAGTTTGCATATGGTGTATGTAGTGTCTCTAAAAAGACGTCTTTTGTGTTTTGCAAAGCTTTCTAGCAAGTAGTATGAATGTACAGTAGTTTGTTTAGTTTCTTTAGGCAGGGTCAATGTAGGTTGACTTGTAGAAAGTCATCAATTTTGGTCCATGGATATGGCTATAAATATGGTAATACTGGCCTTTATTGGTTTCGTAGTTATTGACTAAGTCAACACTTATAAGTATCTGTATGAAGTTGAAACAATTTGTAGAAACTGGAAAAAAATGGCAAATGGATACAGTTAAACCTGAATTAATCCCACACAGTAACATGAGATGATCTCTTACATAATGCAAAATGGATATATTTCCAAATGCATAAAATTCAGTACTCTACATACTTCAGAAACACACATTGTTAAAGCATTGAAAATATTGTCTAAGAAATACATATTTGATGAAAAACATTGTCTTTGAAATACTTATCCAACATTTTTTTGTGGCGAAGCCATTTTTGCTGCTATAATCTTCTTCCTAGTCCAACCATGATTTGGAGACCTACCAGAAGCAGCATTAACTTGATTTCCAGATTGAGACTGGTCCACACTTGCTTGAATATGACTTTCAGAATGACCACCGGTTTCATGCACATGAATTTGAGACTGACCATCATTCTGACTTTGGGCTTGTTCAGTTCCTTCAAAGTTGCTACCTTTAACCTTTCTCTTCTTCTGTGATGAAACTTTTGGCTTGGATGAACCTGTTTTGTGAGACTGCTGGGTACTGCCTTGACTGCCTGTAACACCTCCTTGACCAAGACATGTTTTCTTGTTGTGGCCCGCATTGCCACAAATACCACAAACTACACTCCTACTAGACTGTGACAAATCATCATTTTCATTAAAAGCTCTAGTTCTTTTCTTTCTTGACCTACCTAATGGTTTATGATGCTTAGGTGGAAGAATGGTTGTAGGCACAGTTGACTTTTTCCAACTGCGATAACCCTTGATGGGCGAGACGTGGTGTTTGTATGTTTCCTCCCATGTCTTAAGCAAGTAACATGGATGAACCCACGAGTCTACAGATCCTACTTCGATTCCATTTAACCTCATTTACCGGTTGGCTACAATAGCATGTTTACATGGCAAACCTGTAAGCTCCCATTTTCTACAACTACACGACCTGGCTTTAACATTTACCAAACGATTTTCTCCCATCCACTAACCTTATAGTTATCTCCTTCAATCCCTAAAACGGTGTACTTATAAGCCTCTTTCTTATTGAAGTCTAAAATGCGCGTTGCCTTTGGTGTAAACGGTCCCGCACACTTGTCAATTGTATGCACAACATTCACTATTCTCTGCATACAATATTCTCTAACGTATTCTAAAGCAGTAATGATGGGTTGGTACCTACCTCCCACTAGTTTCCCATTAAACACTTCACACATGTTATTAAGTAACACGTCAGAATGAGCTCTACCTACCTATGTATAGAACATGTTTTACTATTACATAAATCAATGTTGAACAATGTTGAGGAAACACATATTCGTTTTCTATCTGAAAAATGCGACCTTGACCAATGGGATGGTGGTATCTTACTGATGTGTGTTATATTACACATGTTTTTGACCTTAGTTTAAGTGTAGAAAAGACCAAAAACTAACGCGAAACGCCAAAGATATAGTGTTTTTGTGTTTGTGACTGTGCAGGAAAGGATATTGCATAAATGGCACGAAAACCGACCAAAAAGCCCTAAAAGAGCACGAGATTTGGAAAAGAGTCAAAGAAGCCGAGTCAAAGATGAAATTTACTCAAGTAAAGCCCGTGACGATGTTTTCATTACTTTAAGGCTCGTGAATATGAAAGAGATACTTAATCGAAGATTAAAGATGATTATCATGTATAAGCTTCCCAAACTCGAGCAAGTGGTCACTTTTATATCATTGAAGACTTTATGAAGACTCGTTAACATATTCCTCAAGATTACAAGGACTTAAGTTTACTTTTTAGAAGTTGTTTAGTAGTGTAATAGAAGTTTATGTGTCATTTCATAAACAAATAGAGTTGAGGGGGCTTGATGTAAAAGGATTCCACCATGGAAACCTTAAATACCCACCTTAAGCTTCATTTAGAAGCTAGTCTTCATTTTAGTTTTTCATTATGTCATTTTAAAGTTATGTCAATTTAATTTACTTGTCATTTAAGTTTATGTCAATTTAATTTTCATGTCTTGATTTACTTATTGTCATTTTATTGTCTTAATCTTTACAAGTCCTTTCTTAATCTTTACAAGTTTTTATTAATTTTCTTGTCACCTTTGCATGGTTTTCATTTGAGTTTCATAAAAAGCTTATGGGTTAGGGCTTTCAAAAGAAGCCGTGGCTTATTTGCTTATTTCTAAGCTTATTTTAGTGTCTCAACGTTTTATTTATCAAGTTTTTACAAATCTTGTTTACCTTTTATTTAATTTTTGTGTCACGTTAACTGTTTTTGAGTCCAGTAGGTAGCTTAGGGTTTAATAGCGAGTATGGTGTCATTTAGGGTTTAATAGCGAGTTTCATTTTTTTAGTCTAGCGAGTTTGATTTTTTTGGTTTAGTAGCGAGTTTGTGTTTTGTCTAGTCCTAGCGAGTTTGGTCAATCAATTATAGCGAGTTTGTTTTTTTTGATAGTGGATAGCGAGTATGGTTCTTTGAGTCCTAGCGAGTTTGTGTTTCTCTTTATCCTAGCGAGTTTGGTCCCAATAGGTAGCATAGCGAGTTTGTGTTTTGTCCAAGGTCCTAGCGAGTTTGCTATTTCTTAAGGCTAGCGAGTTTGTAATACTGCCTAGCGAGTTTGTCAATTTAGTGTAGCGAGTATGGTTTCCTCTTTTCACTTCATAGCGAGTATGGTTCTAAGAGTCTAGCGAGTTTCATTTGTCTCTTAGGTAGCGAGTATGGAGTCAAAGGTAGCATAGCGAGTTTGGTTTAGGAGTCTAGTGTAGCGAGTTTGTTTACAGTTTTGTGTCAGTTTCATTTTTAGTCTAAGTCTTTGAGTCGTGTCTTGTTCTAGTCTTTTCTTATCATTATTTCTTTTACAAGCCGAGCTAGGCTTTTGTTTTCTCCATCGTTCTTCGAGTGGAGTTTCGTTCGGTTCATTCCTAAGCGAAACTCTGCCGAATTTTCTTTAGTTTCTTTTAACTTAGTCTCCTTTCTTTTAACTTGTTTTATTTTCTTTTAAACATTTACTTTACTTTTCTTTAATTAATTAAACTTAAAAACCACAAAAACATTTTACACTATTATTTTAATTTTCATTCCTTTTATTTACTTTGTCTTTATTTCTTTTATTTCTTTCTTTTATTTCTTTTTACATTTATGTTTTCTTTTCTCGTTCATCTTAATTTCTTTACTCACGCTTTACTTTTATTAAAGTTTTAAATAAAGTTTTGTAGCGTAACTAAAACCAACATATCTTTAAACCCATTCACATCACATAACTCACGGTTTTGAACGACTAAGATCCATTCAACCCTCGTTGGGACTACGACCCGTGGTTTACAAGCTTCACCGCTTGTTCTACCTCGATCAAT
>LBNU01031488.1:159053-171160 GCA_014162995.1 Artemisia annua | reverse complement strand
AGCGTGACGCCGTCAGGTACTGTTTCCAGCATATTTTGAGACTTTGTAGTTTTCTTCACTTTTATGCTCCAAAACGTCCAAAATGCTTCCTTTTCCAGAATTCCTCTTCAAAGTACCTAAAATGACAAAAGGAATGATTTAGGGCAATATTTGATCAAATAATTACGGATTAGGGCTTAAATGACCCCCTAAAAGCGTAACACTTTTCGCTTCATCAAATACCCTTACACTTGAGATTTGCTTGTCCTCAAGCAAATGCGCTTTTATTCTAATCAAAATATGAGCTAGGGGTCATTTAACACGAATATAAAAGTAATTACAACAAATAGTCATTCAACCCTAGTCATAATAAGCACGGAAATAACACACTAGCACCTCACAGATAGTGTTTGGATACTCTCATCTCTCGGGTGTTATAAACCTATATAATTAGATGGAAATGGAAGAAATATCACTCGCTACCTGTCATAGCAAATAGATTACCATAGGCTTGGGAAATGATCAAAAACCTCCTCCACTAGGCGTAAGCACCTAAGATAAACTATCAAAGAGGGCTTTACAAAGGGTTGTAACGTTAGGTGTAGGGATATGATAACACGGTTTGGTTGGAATAAATGGTATTTTTAGTAGTGGCGAGCTAATTATCTTGATCAAATACATGCACAAGGTGGCGTTGCTAAGCCAAGACTCAACTCGACTTAAGCTAATAACAAAATAACATAAACATAAATAAAGATAAAATGAAACGGGATGGTAGTCCGTATGTCTTTTCTACTTTTCTTTTTCCAATTATTTTTCGTTTTTCTTGTTTTTTCGATTTTTTTTTTCATATACTCTTGCCCTACCATCCAAAATAATACATCATAGGGGCCTCGGTTCTCCCCTTACACTTGAACTTTTACATACTTTACAATAAACTATTCTAATGAATCGAATTAAGATAATTGAAAAACTTGGAGTACTTTAAAATATTAACGCACATATGGGGGTAATAATTGACTTCTTCCCCATTACTCCATTACATTAGTACTTTACCCATGAGTCCCAATCGTCCCAAAACAATATGTACAAGGATATCACTCGACTTAGCAACCATGTAAGTAATAAGACAATTAGCTAAGGGTTTAACAAATGTTGTCACAATAATGCACTAAAGATGAGTGCATACAAGGTAGGCTAAGGCGATTTGGGTGTACATTTGGGTGGATTGTAAACAAATTATTCCTTTAAGTATAATGCTTAAAGTTAGAAACGAAAAGATAGGCTCGGAGGGGTGCACTAGGGGTATCGTGTACTAAAATGAGTACAATGCTAAGGTGTGGGAGAATTACTTGACCAACGAAGTCAATGTAATTATAATAAACGGGTGTAAAACAAGGGTTATCCTAATGCCTCTTATCATGTAGTAAATCTAACTACACGAATGTAGTCTCACTTGTGGATTTGGGATGGTCCTAACGTAAGTTATAGAATCTATAGGCTACCGGTACACCCACAAGCATAAAAAATGAATGCTTTTCCTAACAATTATAGGGGCGAACCTCACATATTTGGGGGAAAAATTTTTGAGTGGTACGGTTTTTGTGCTAGTAATACAATTCCCTATCCATGAGACGCTCATTATACCTAAAGTATAACTTCTAAATGTCGTAAGAAATTTTAAATTTGCGCTAAAATTGCCCTAACAAATATTTCTCTCGGTTTTATTACACAAGTACCATTGAACAAAACAAAAATCAAGCGTAATAGCATTTTCTAAGGCGCTTTCATTTACCCCTTTACACTTAAACCGAACATTGTCCCCAATGTTCACATAAAAGATGTAAAAGTAAAGAAAGAAAGAATGAAACAAATACTCCCCTGATTTTTTTTGATGTGGATCGTGTGGTAACATGGTTAGATCTTCTTCCAAGATGATGTAAAAGCTCCAAGCTCAAAGCGACTTCAAAAACTTGATGTCATGAACTTGATTCCATGTTCACCTCTTGTCCAAATTAACCTGTTAAACCTGAGAAAACAAACTAGGCAAACCTCGTTTAATATCGGCGGCAAAATCTATATAAGGATATAATGCTTGTGGAATGAAAATCTTGCAGATTCCTGGAATTAGAGATGCAGTAATTTTTATAATCCGGCAGAAAAAAACTAAATTTTAAAAACGTTTTCTGAAATCAAAGGCTGACGCCGTCAGCTTTTAAAGGCTGACGCCGTCAGAATTGATCTGACATAATTCTTATGTTTAGTTTCCGGAAAATTTCTGAAAAAACAAATACCTTAACTCCTGGAATCTTGCAAAATTTCATTATGACTCGATACAAGCATTTGACTCTAACAAGTACTAATATGTATGTTTATTTTATATTGTTACGATTCATGTTCCAATTCGTTCTTATAAACAAATTTAGATTTCCCTTACACTTATCTTTTGCAAAATACCTTTATATGTAGTTAAGACGAAGTTAAAAACAAAATAAAGTATTTTTACAATTTTAAATTGAAACATGAATCAATAATAATAAAATAAAACATGCATACGGAAACAAATAAAATCAAACAAACACACAAAACAAATAAAGCTTGGGTTGCCTCCCAAGAAGCGCTTTTCTTTATTAACGAGTCTTGTAGCTATACTCAAAGTCACTCTACCCTACGTAGGTGAGTTCCGCATCGAGAACATCCTTAGGGTTGATTTTGGTTGGAAGTGTCCTATTGGTGCGTTTGGTGAAATATGACCTCTCAAACTTCTCTCCATCCGGATCATATAGAGTCATCTTTATGTGCCATGATCCATCTCCTTCCTTAGGTGGCTTTTCCCAATTCCATTTATGTTTATCACCTTCGCTTTTTCACTTATTCATGGCTAGGTTAATTGGCAAAACTCCTAGGAAGTCAGTCATCTTTCTAAAAACTATGGGATCTTCAAAAGGGTCTAACTCGGTGTCCCTGGCCAAAAGTTGTTCTACCGTTTGTGTTCGGTTCACAAATTCGTCTTCTAGGTAGAATGGGCGTTGGGGACCTATGAATTCCCCTTCTAACCATGGTCCGTATCTAGAGGGTCTCCTACTAACATCGGTTGATTCCTCAAGGGTGTCATAGGCATGTTTCTTAACATCATATACCCACCAAGTTTCTCCTTCTCCTACCGCTATCTTAGATTCCTTACAATCAATCATAGCACTCGCGGTGGCTAGAAATCCTCTTCCTATCAACAAGGGGCATGTAGGGTCGCTAACCATGTCGAGGACGTGGAAATCGGCAAGAATTGTCAACTTCCCTATGTGAACTACCACGTCCTTTACTACTCCTACCGGGTATGCTACACTTCCATCCGCTAAACATATTATCACTTCGGTTTCTTCTAGCTTTCCTAGTTTGAGGGCGGTGTAGAGAGGTAGAGGAAGTAAGTTAAGGCTTGATCCAAGATCGGCTAGTGTGTCATAAGCCTCCGAATTATTGATCTTGCATGGTAGGACAAATAAGCCCGGGTCGTCTAATTTCTTAGGTAGCTTGTTTCGAATGAAGGCGGTCCCCTTGTCACCTAATTTGAGCTTCTTCTCATATTTTTCTAAGAGGGCGTTATAGTACGGAGCTCGTGCTAAAACATCAATAACCGGACGTTCGAGGCGGAGTTCCTCGAATTCTTCGTCAAGGTTTTGAATGGGTGGTGTTTCAACTATGTTATTGACCAATTTAGTATTGGATATCTTATTCTAATGGTCTTTTTGAGGGATTTGGGTTTGTTTGAAACACGTGCTCACGGAATTGACCGAATAGTATTGTGGGCAAGAACTAGGAGACGAAACTGAAGAAATAGAGTTAACGTTTAGTTTCGGGTTCTTGACTGTGTCGCTTGGGAGGGCTCCCATCTCTCGGTCATTGAAAATTTTCAACAAGGTGTCGATTTTATTGGTCATCTCGCTTTGCCTTTGTTTGAAATCGGATTCAAACTTGGATATACGAGCGTCTTGAGATGCCATAAATTTCGACATCAATCCTTCAAAGTTATTTGTACTACCATCGTTATTGAAAGGATTGTTGTTGAAAGCACGGTTTGAGGATGAACCGTTGGGTTAGAATGAATTAGGTGGATTGGAAGAATTGTTTTGGGGCGTGTTTTGGTTTTGTTTCCACCTAAAGTTTGGGTGGTTTTTCCAAGATGGGTTGTAGGAATCACCGTAAGGGTTTGGCTTGGGTTTGAAAGTGTACCACTTCTCTCCCGCTCCGTCGGTACGCAAGGATGCGTAGTCCGCAAAAGCTTGTTCGGAGAGTTCCATGCAATCTCGAGTGTCGTGGGGACCACTACAATACTCGCATGATGAAGTGATTTTGTTCACTTGGCTTGAAGGCTTAGGAGCTTTGTAGGATTTCATTAGATACTTGACTTGGTCCTCAAGTTCCATGATCCTACGGTCGGAAGTGCTTGAATTATTCGAAGGCAAAGATATTGCCTTGACCGTTTTATTCAAATCACGGGGATCATTCCAACTTTCGTTGTCATAGAGAGCAAGATCTTCTAGGAGTTCCCATGATTGTTCCGCACTTAGATCACGTAGCTTGCCACCGGCCGCTTGGTCAATGGTTTGCCTCGTGGGGATATTGATATGGTCATAGAAAATTTCGACTTGGAGCCAAAGGTCTATGCCATGATGAGGGACTTTTTGGAGCAAGTCCTTGAATCGAGTCCATGCCTCGCAGAGGGTTTCGCCTTGACGTTGTTGGAACGCCAAGATGTCATTTCCTAGCTTCGTGGTTCTTCCCGGTGGGAAAATTTGAGCTAGGAAGCGAGTGGTGAGATTATCCCAAGAGGTGATGGATCCTGCGGGTAGACGTTCTAGCCACTGACTAGCTTGGTCCCACATAGAGAATTCGAAGAGACATAACCGGGTAGTCTCTCGAGTGTCAACATCAAGGTCTATGGAATCTACGATCTTAAGAAAGTCCTTGAGGTGTTGATTTGGATCTTCGGAACGAAGTCCATGGAATGCACATCCGCTTTGCACCAACCGGATGCTGTCAGATCGCAAAGGAGACACATTGGCTCCTTGGGTGAGCTCAATGGTGTTTTGATAGCCTTGATGGCTAGGACGGGAGTATTCTACTAAAGTACGGGCCCTAGGAGGTTGGTTTGGTTGGGGATGGTTTTGTTGTGGTGGGTTGTTGGGATCAAGGATGTTACCACCTTCCATGATGGCGGATGGTAATGGTTACGAACAAAAACACGAAGAAAAAGATACACTAAAGAAAACCAAGAAAAATAAAAATAAAAATAAAAATCTCACTAGAAAGGATTCTAATGAGTAGACCTAAGTAAAATAAAATTTTCAACCTAAACAATAACTATTCCCCGGCAGCGGCGCCAAAAACTTGATGCGTGGGTTTTGCAACCTATGCACTTAGGTTTTACTTCTCAAGGGATCTTGAGAAGCTTACAACCCCCACCAGGCAGTGTACCTGACCGATGTAGTATAGTGAAGTGGCAAGTACCGGGGGATTGATCGTTCTCTTGGGGAATAGTATCGTTGGGCTTGAAAAGCTACTCTAATTAGGTCTAAGGGTTGAGGGATGATTCTTTTTGTATTTTTATAATTTATGAAATCAAGTAAAAATCTCGGTTTTAGAAGGAGTGGGCAGAATTAGTTGCTAGTCAACTAACCCAATTAACTACTCTTGCAAATAAAATTAAATAACAAGATAATTAAAGGTTGTGAAACTTATATATGAGAAATATGTGTTTACTTAGATTTCCTTACTCCTTAGCTATCTTTTATACGTTAATTGGTTTGTTGTGATTATGTGGATGACGGGTTGTATTCCTTTAAACCATTCGTAGGGGCGTGTACGATCTTCCCTAACTCTATAAGACCCTACTTCACTCCTATGTCGAGCCGACTTAAAGCTCCTAACATGGGATCATTAGAATTCGCTCATGCATTAAATACAACCAAATAATCGTAGTACACATCCGATTCATGTTTCTTAAGACGTTTTGAAGCAAGTTACCGTATAGGAGGTTAGCCAGTTTTCTTAAGCCTAACATCGACTTCACCCAAACACAATAATCACAAGCAAACCAACAACATATAATCAATAGCTAGGTTTCATTAGATCTAAGCAAACACATTAAAGACCTAACCTAGCATGTTAATTAAAAGACAAGCGTAAGATATAATTGATGAGACGAAAAGTGTACCCGTTTTAGGGGTCATTTAAGCCCTAATTCGAGATAATATGATCAAATATTGCCCTAAATCGTTCCTTTTGTCATTTTAGGTACTTTTGAGAAGAATTCTGGAAAACACATTATTTTGGACGTTTTTGGAGCATAAAAGTGAAGAAAACGACAAAGTCTCAAAAGAAGCTGGAAATCCTTCCTGACGGCGTCAGAGTCACAAGGTGACGCCGTCAGCCAACCAAGACAAATGAGTGGAATCAGACTACACTAGACGCCCTAAGAAGAAAATGAGATGTTTACACCTGACGGCGTCAGGCGTTACAAGGTGTAGGCCGTCAGGTGTAATGCTAAAGAGTGACGGCCTAGAGCAGTTTTACAAGTGACGGCGTCAGAAGTAGATCTAGGCCATCCGAGAACCCTAGAGGCGGCGAGCTGACGGCGTCAGGACCTATAACCTGACGCCGTCAGAGTGTATTTTCTATATATACTTTTCTATTTTTCATTCATTAGTGTGCAACTTTTTGGGAACAAACCCTAGACGATTTTATCAGCTTTTTCAAGGGTTTTTCACCCTTGATTCTTCCATGTTCAATTAAAGATAAGTCTCCCTTCAAATTAATCAATATGTCTATGTGTTGGTTAATTATATCTTATGCTTGTCTTTCAATTAACATGCTAGGCTAGATTTATCTTGTGTTTGCTTAGATCTAATGAAACCTAACTATTGATTATTGGTTGTTGGTGTGTTATTAATTGTATTGGATGAATGTTTATCGATGCTAGGCTTAAGAAAACTGGCTAACCTCCTATACGGTAACTTGCTTGAACGTCTTAAGAAACATGAACCAATGCGTACTAGGTTATTATGGTTGTATTTAATGCATGAGCGAATTCTAGTGATCCCATGTTAGAAGCTTATGACAGGCTCGACATAGGAGTGAAGTAGGAGCTTATAGAGTTGGGGAAGTACGTACGCCACCCCACGAATGGTATTAAGGAATACACCCGTCATCCACGCAATTAATACACACTAATTAACCGGTAAAAGATAGTTAGGGAGTAAGGAAATCTAAGTAAAAGCATTTGTCTCCATATAAGTTTCACAACCACATTAGCTATAGTTATTTTATTTTTAATTGCAATTGTAGTTTTTGGGTTAGTTTACTAGCAACTAATTCCGCCCACTCCTTCAAAACCGAGATTTTACTTGCTTTCAAAAAAATATAAAAATACAAAAATAATCATCCCTCACCCTTAGACCTATTAGAGTAGTTTTTCACACCTAACGAACACTATTCCCTGTGAGAGAACGATCAATCCCCCGTACTTACCACTACACTATACTACATCGGTCAGGTACACTGCCTGGTGGGGTTGTAAGCCTCTTGAGATCCCTCGAGAGGTAAAACCTGTTGTAAGGTCACAAAACCACGCATCAAGTTTTTGGCGCCGTTGCCGGGGAATAGTTATTATTTAGGTTGAATTTTTATTTTATTAGGTCTACTCACTAGATTCCTTTCTAGTGAGATTTTTTATTTTATTTTTCTAGGATCTTCTTTAGTCTATCTTTTTCTTCATGTTTTTGTTCGTAACCATTACCATCCGCCATCATGGAAGGTGGTAAAATCCTTGATCCCAACAACCCGCCACAACAAATCCCACCACAACCAAACCAAAATCCTAGAGCCCGTACCTTAGGAGAGTATTCCCGTCCTAGCCACCAAGGCTATCGAAACACCATTGAGCTCACTCAAGGAGCCAATGTCACCCCCCTGTGATCCGAAACCATCCGGTTGGTGCAAAGCAACATCTCAAGGATTTCCTCAAAATCGTAGATTCCATAGACCTTGATGTTGCCACTCGAGAGACGACCCGATTGCGTCTCTTCCAATTCTCTCTGGGGACCAAGCTAGTCAATGGCTTGAGCGTCTTCCCGCAGGATCCATCACCTCTTGGGATGATCTCACCACTCGTTTCCTTGCTCAATTTTTCCCACCGGGGAGAACTACCAAGCTAAGGAATGATATCTTAATGTTCCAATAACGTCAAAGCGAAACCCTCTACGAGGCTTGGACTCGATTCAAGGACTTACTCCAAAAAGTCCCTCAACATGGCATAGACCTTTGGCACCAAGTCCAAATCTTCTATGACCATATCAATCTCCCCACGAGGCAAACCACTGACCAAGCGGCCGGTGGTAAGCTACGTGATCTAAGTGCGGAACAATCATGGGATCTCCTAGAAGATCTTGCTCTTTATGACAACGAAAGTTGGAATGATCCCCGTGATTTGAATAAAACGGTCAAGGCAATATCTTTGCCTTCGAATAATTCAAGCACTTTCGAGCGTAGGATCATAGAACTTGAAGACCAAGTCAAGTTTCTTATGAAATCCTATGAGGCTTCTAACCCTTCAAGCCAAGTGAACAAAATCACTTCTACGTTCGAATTATGTAGTGGTCCCCACGACACTCGTGATTGCATGGAACCCCCCGAACAAGCTTTTGCGGACTACGCATCCTCGCGTACCGACGGAGCGGGAGACAAGTGGTACACTTTCAACAGGACAAAATAACCCGGTGCGTCTAATTTCTTAGGTAGCTTGTTTCGAACGAGCGGTCCCCTTGTCCCTAAATTTGCTCTCCTCATATTTTTCTAAGAGGGCGTTAATAGAGGGGCTCGCTAACACATCAATAACGGAACGTCAAGGTGGAGCTTCCTTGATTATTCGTCAGGTCTTTGAGTGGGAGGTGTTTCAACTATGTTGTTGACCGAATTTAGTGTTGGATATCTTATTCCTTGGGTTCCTTTTGAGGGAATTTGGTTTGTTTTGAAACACGTGCTCATGGCGTTGACCGAATAGTATTGTGGGCAGAACTAGGGACGAAACCGAGAAATGGATTAACGTTTAGTTTCGGGTTCTCTTGACTATGTCGCTGGGGAGGCTCCCTATCTCTCAGGGTCATTGGAAAACTTTCAAAAGTTCATTTTATTGGTCATCCGGCTCTATATCTTTAATGAGATTATAATCTTGAAACAGGAAAGCTTCTTGAGATGACCAATAAAATGGACCTTGTTGAAATTTCAATGACGAGAGGATGGAGCCCTCCCTAGCGCATGCAAGAACCCGAAACTAAACGTTAACTTCCCATTTCTTCGGTTCGGTCCCCTTTCTTGGCCACATACTATTCGGTCAACGCCATGAGCACGTGTTTCCAAACAAACCCAATCCTCAAAAGGACCCAGAGAATAAGATATCCAACACTAAACGGTCAACAACATAGTTTGAAAACACCTACCCACTCAAACCTTGACGATAATATTCAAGGAGCTCCACCTTGAACCGTCCGGTTATGATGTGTTAGGCGAGCCCCCTACTATACGCACCTAATAGACAAAATATGAGGAGAAGCTTCAAATTAGGTGACAAGGGGCCGCCTTCGTTCGAACAACACCAAGAAATTAGACGACCCAGGGCTTATTTGTCTGCCATGCAAGATCGGGTAATTCGGAGGTGCTTAGACACATTGCCGATCTTGGCTCAAGCCTTAACTACTTCCACTACCTCTCTACCACCGCCCTCAAACTAGGAAAACTAGAAGAAACAGCGATGTGATAATAGGTTTAGCGGATGAAGAGTGTAGCATCCCGGTAGGAGTAGTACAAGGGTGGTAGTTCACATAGGGAAGTTGACAATTGCCCATTCCAACTCCTACCGAAATGATTAAGCACCCCTAAATGCCCCTTGTTGATAGAGAGGATTTCTATTGCCCTAGTGCTATGACTTGATTTGTAAGGATCCATTATAGCGGTAGGATGAAAGAAAACTTGTGTTCAGATATATGATAAGAAACATGTGTTCTGGATACGACAGCTTCTTGGAAGTCAACCGAATGTTAATGAAGAGACGCATGCGTTAGATAGCGGACCATGGTTAGAGAGACTATTATACAGTGACCCCAGAAGCCCTATCTACCTAGAAGAAGGAATTTGTTAACGAAGACAATGGTAGAGCACACTTTGGGCTAGGACACGAGTATACATCCGTTTGAAGATCCCGCTAGTTTTTAGAAAGATGACACTTCCTAAGAGTTTGCCAATTAACCAGCCATGGTAATTTGGAAAGCGAAGGCGATAAACATAAATGGAATGGGAAAAAGCCAAACCAAGGAAGGAGATGGATCATGCCACTAAAGGATGTACTATATGATCGATGGAGAGAAGTTTGAGAAGGTCATATTTCAACCAACGCACCGATAGTATTCCAACAAATTAACCCTAAGGATTGTCCTCGGGATCACCTATGTAGATAGGGTGACTTTGTCTAGCTACAAGACTCGTTAATAAAGAAAAGCGCTTCTTGGGAGGCAACCCAAGCTTTGTGTGGTGTTATTTTGTTTGTTTGTATTTATTTGCTTCCGTATGAATTTATTTTTTTGTTATTGATTCATGCTTACAAAAACTAACTTGGAAATTCTTTATTTTTTTACTTCGATCTTAACTACATATAACAGGTATTTGCAAAAGGATAAGTGTAAGGGAATCAAACGGTTTTATAAAGAACGAATGACACATAATCATAACAATAAATTAAACATTACATATTAGTACTTTTGTCAAATGCTTGTTTCGAGTCAATGATATTTTGAGGAAATTCCAGAGAAGTAAGTGTATTTCCCAGAAATTTCCGGAAACTTACCATGAGAATTCTGTCAGATCATTTCTGACGGTGTCCAGGCATTACACCTGACAGGCGTCAGGAAGTATTTTTTGGAAATTTTTGAAAGTTTGTTTTTCTTCCGGGATCATAAAAAAGTTTGTTAAATTCTCTAACTAAGTCAATCTCCAGGAATCGTCAAAAACTATCATCCACAGCAATATCCTATTATATGATATACCGCTGATTTTATGCGAGGTTCCACCTTTAATATTATTCCAGAATTAACAGGTTATTTTTGACAAGAGAGATTATAATTGGAAGGAAGCTTTAAGCGTTCATCTTTCTTGCGAAAGACAACCATGTTACCTCACTATCCACAACGAATCAGGGATATTTTTATATTCTTCATTTTACTTTTACATCTTTTATGTGAACACTGGGACAATGTCCGTTTAGTGTAAGGGGGGGGAGGTAAATGAAGACACCTTAGAGAATGAGCAATTGCACTTGATTTGTCTGTTCGTAAGTAAATGGTAAATAAACCGAGAAGAATATATTGTAGGGCAATTTTACACCAATTTAACTTTTTATCATCTTTAGAAGTGAAGCCACTTGGTACTTAATAAGCGTCTCATGGATAGGAAATTATATGACTAGTACAAAACCGTACCAAAAAAATTCTCCACGCCCAAATATGTGAGTTCTCACCTTAGAATTGAGGAAAAGCAATTATGCAATACTGAGTACGGTAAACTTAGATTCTTGACTTGCGTTAGGGCACCTCTACATACCACAAGTGGAGACTACATCGTTGTATAGATTACTACTAAGATAGATGGCATTAGGATTAACCCTTGTTGTTTACACCGTGTTTTGTATAATTACTTTGACTCATTGTCAGAATCAACTTCGTCCAACCCTTTTTGCGTACTGATACCCCATTTTTAAGATACCCACCCCTCGAGGCCTATCCTTTTCGTTTCGACCTTATGAGCATCTTAAACCAAAGTGAGGAATTTGTTATACCCACATTAAATGTACCACCCAAATGCCTTAGCCTACCATTTGTATGTACTCAACTTTAGTGCATTATTGTGAAACATTTGTTTATAAACCTTTGTTAATTAATCTATTGATTACATGGTTGCTACAGTCGAGTCTATCCTGATAACATATTTTTTGGACGATTGGGACTCAAATGGTAAAGTACTCAGTTTAAATTGAGTGAATCGGGAAGAACATTAATTATTTACCCACCATATGTAGAATCTCTCCC
>LBNU01031488.1:134162-159044 GCA_014162995.1 Artemisia annua | reverse complement strand
CCATGCAAGATCGGTAATTCGGAGGCTTATGACACATTAGCCGATCTTGGCTCAAGCCTTAACTTACTTCCACTACCTCTCTACACCGCCCTCAAACTAGGAAAGCTAGAAGAAACCGAGGTGATAATAGGTTTAGCGGATGGAAGTGTAGCATACCCGGTAGGAGTAGTAAAGGACGTGGTAGTTCACATAGGGAAGTTGACAATTTTAGCCGATTTCCACGTCCTCGACATGATTAGCGACCCTAAATGCCCCTTGTTGATAGGAAGAGGATTTCTAGCCACCGCTAGTGCTATGATTGATTGTAAGGGATCCAAAATAGCGGTAGGAGAAAGAGAAACTTGGTCGATATATGATATTAAGAAACATGCCCATGACACTCTTGAGGAATCAACCAATGTTAATAAGAGGACCTCTAGATACGGACCATGGTTAGAAGGAGACTTTATAGGACCCCAACGCCCATTCTACCTAGAAGAGGAATTTGTAAACCGAAGACAAATGGTAGAGCAACTTTTGGCTAGGGACACCGAGTTACATCCGTTTGAAGATCCCCTAGTTTTTAGAAAGATGACCGACTTCCTAGGAGTTTTGCCAATTAACCTAGCCATGAGTAATTGGAAAAGCGAAGGCGATAAACATAAATGGAATTGGGAAAAGCCAACTAAGGAAGGAGATGGATCATGGCACATAAAGATGACTCTATATGATCCGGATGGAGAGAAGTTTGAGAGGTCATATTTCACCAAACGCACCGATAGGATACTTCCAACCAAGATTAACCCTAAGGATGTCCTCGATGCGGAACTCACCTATGTAGGATAGGGTGACTTTGAGTCTAGCTACAAGACTCGTTAATAAAGAAAAGCGCTTCTTGGGAGGCAACCCAAGCTTTGTGTGTTTATTTGTTTGTTTGTTTGATTTTATTTGCTTCCGTATGTATGTTATTTTTTTTTGTTATTGATTCATGCTTCAAAAACTAACTTGTGAAAATTCTTTATTTTGTTTTTAACTTCATCTTAACTACATATAAAGGTATTTTGCAAAAGATAAGTGTAAGGGAAATCTAAATCGGTTTATAAGAACGAATGAACATGAATCATAACAATGTAAATTAACATACATATTAGTACTTGTTTGAGTCAAATGCTTGTATCGAGTCATAATGATATTTTTGCAGGAATTCCAGGAAGTAAGGTATAGTTTTTCCAGAAATTTTCTGGAAACTTAACATGAGTATTCTGTCAGATCATTTCTGACGGCGTCAGGCATTACAACCTGACGGCGTCAGGAAGTAATTTTTTGAAATTTTTGAAAGTTTTGTTTTTCTTCCGGGATCATAAAAAGTTTTGTTAATTCTCTAACTTATAATCTCCAGGAATTCTGCAAAAACATTCATTCCACAAGCATTATATCCTATTATAGATTATACCGCCGATTTTATGCGAGGTTCGCCTTTATTCTTTTTCAGGATTAACAGGTTATTTTGGACAAGGAGATGATTTATATTTTGGAAGGGAAGCTTTAAGCGTTCATCTTTCTTGGAAGAAGATCTAACCATGTTACCTCACTATCCACACCAAACGAATCAGGGGAGTATTTGTTTCATTTCTTTCATTTTATTTACTTTTACATCTTTTATGTGAACACTGGGGACAATGTTCGGTTTAAGTGTAAGGGGGGGGGGGGTAAATGAAGACACCTTAGAGAATGCAATTGCACTTGATTTTTGTTTGTTTGATAGTAAATTGGTAATAAAACCGAGAGAAATATTTGTTAGGGCAATTTTAGCACCAATTTAACTTTTTTTACATCATTTAGAAGTGAAACTTTGGTCTTAATAAGCGTCTCATGGATAGGAAATTATATGACTAGTACAAAACCGTACCACTAAAAAATTTTCCACCCCAAATATGTGAGGTTCTCACCTAGAATTGGTAGGAAAAGCATTTATGCTATGATGTATGTACCGGTAGCACTTAGATTCTTGAACTTGCGTTAGGACCATCTCAAATCCACAAGTGAGACTACATTCGTGTAGTTAGATCTACTAAATGATAAGAGGCATTAGGATTAACCCTTTGTTTTACACCCGTGTTTTTGTTATAATTACTTTGACTTCATTGGTCAGGTAATTCTCCCACACCCTTTGCGTTGTACCCATTTTTGGTACACGATACCCCTAGTACACCCCTCCGAGCCTATCTTTTCGTTTCGACCTTTGAGCATCTTACTCAAAGTGAGAATTTGTTATACCCCACTTAAATGTACACCCAAATCGCCTTAGCCTACCTTGTATGTACTCACTTTTAGTGCATTATTGTGACAACATTTGTTTAAACCCTTTGTTAATTATCTAATTGATTACATGGTTGCTAAGTCGAGTCATATCCTTGTACATATTGTTTTGGGACGATTGGGACTCATGGGTAAAGTACTAGTTTAATGGAGTAATGGGGAAGAACATTATTATTACCCCCATATGTGCTAAATATTTTAAAAGTACTCCAAGTGTTTCGATTATCTTAATTCGAGTCATTAGAATAGTTATTTGTAAAGTATGTAAAAGTTTAAGTGTAAGGGGAGAACCGAGGCCTCTATGATATATTATTTTAGATGGTAGGGCAAGAGTGTATACAAAAAAAANCGGACTACCATCCCGTTTCTTTTATGTTTGTTTATGTCTTTGTTATTTCGTTATTAGCGTAAGTTGAGTCGAGTCTTGGCTTAGCAACATTGTATAGTACATGTATTTGATCATGATAATTGACTTGCCACCAGTAAAATACCCTTTATTCCAACCAAACTGTGTTTATCATATCCCTACACCTTACTTTACAACCCTTTGGAAACCCCTCTTTGATAGTTTATTTTATGTGCTTACGCCTAGTGGAGGAGTAATTGATCCTCTCCCAAGCCTATGGTAATCTATTTGCTATGACAGGTAGTGAGAGATATTTTCCATTTCCATTTATGAGATATAATTCTATGACATCTGAGAGATGAGAGTATCCAAACACTATTTGTGAGGTGCTAGTGTATGATTTGCGTGCTTATTAAGATTAGGGTTGAGCATCTATTTGTTGTAATTACTTTTATATTTGTGTTAAATGACCCCTAACTCATATTTTGATTGGAATAAAAGCCTATTTGCTTGAGGACAAGCAAATCTCAAGTGTAAGGGTATTTGATGAGACGAAAAGTGTACCCGTTTTAGGGGGTCATTTAAGCCCTAATTCGAGATACTATGATCAAATATTGCCCTAAATCGTTCCTTTTGTCATTTTAGGTACTTTTGAGAAGAATTATGGAAAACACATCATTTTGGAAGTTTTTGGAGCATAAAAGTGAAGAAAAGGACAAAGTCTCAAAAGAAGCTGGAAATCCTTCCTGACGGCGTCAGAGTCACAAGGTGACGCCGTCAGCCAACCAAGACAAAGGAGTGGAATCAGACTANGGACTACCATCCCGTTTCTTTTATGTTTGTTTATGTCTTTGTTATTTTGTTATTAGCGTAAGTTGAGTCGAGTCTTGGCTTAGCAACATTGTATAGTACATGTATTTGATCATGATAATTGACTTGCCACCAGTAAAATACCCTTTATTCCAACCAAACCGTGTTTATCATATCCCTACACCTTACTTTACAACCCTTTGGAAACCCCTCTTTGATAGTTTATTTTATGTGCTTACGCCTAGTGGAGGAGTAATTGATCCTCTCCCAAGCCTATGGTAATCTATCTGCTATGACAGGTAGTGAGAGATATTTTCCATTTCCATTTATGAGATATAATTCTATGACATCTGAGAGATGAGAGTATCCAAACACTATTTGTGAGGTGCTAGTGTATGATTTGCGTGCTTATTATGATTAGGGTTGAGCATCTATTTGTTGTAATTACTTTTATATTTGTGTTAAATGACCCCTAACTCATATTTTGATTGGAATAAAAGCCTATTTGCTTGAGGACAAGCAAATCTCAAGTGTAAGGATATTTGATGAGACGAAAAGTGTACCCGTTTTAGGGGGTCATTTAAGCCCTAATTCGAGATAATATGATCAAATATTGCCCTAAATCATTCCTTTTGTCATTTTAGGTACTTTTGAGAAGAATTATGGAAAACACATCATTTTGGACGTTTTTGGAGCATAAAAGTGAAGAAAAGGACAAAGTCTCAAAAGAAGCTGGAAATCCTTCCTGACGGCGTCAGAGTCACAAGTTGACGCCGTCAGCCAACCAAGACAAAGGAGTGGAATCAGACTACATTAGACGCCCTAAGGAGAAAATGAGATGTTTACACCTGACGGCGTCAGGCGTTACAAGGTGTAGGCCGTCAGGTGTAATGCTAAAGAGTGACGGCCTAGAGCAGTTTTACAAGTGACGGCGTCAGAAGTAGATCTAGGCCATCCGAGAACCCTAATGGCGGTGAGCTGACGGCGTCAGGACCTATAAGCTGACGTCGTCAGAGTGTATTTTCTATATATACTTTTCTAATTTTCATTCATTAGTGTGCAACTTTGTGGGAATTAACCCTAGACGATTTTAGCTGTATTTTCAAGGGTTTTTTACCCTTGATTCTTCCATGTTCAATTAAAGATAAGTACTCTTTCAAATTAATCAATATGTCTATGTGTTGGTTAATTATATCTTACGCTTTTCTTTCAATTAACATGCTAGGCTAGATTTGTCTTGTGTTTGCTTAGATCTAATGAAACCTAACTATTGATTATTGGTTGTTGGTGTGTTATTAATTGTATTGGATGAATGTTTATCGATGTTAGGCTTAAGAAAACTGGCTAACCTCCTATACGGTAACTTGCTTGAACGTCTTAAGAAACATGAACCAATGCGTACTAGGTTATTATGGTTGTATTTAATGCATGAGCGAATTCTAGTGATCCCATGTTAGGAGCTTATGACAGGCTCGACATAGGAGTGAAGTAAGAGCTTATAGAGTTGGGGAAGTACGTACGCCACCCCAAGAATGGTATTAAGGAATACACCCGTCATCCACGCAATTAATACACACTAATTAACCGGTAAAAGATAGTTACGGAGTAAGGAAATCTAAGTAAACACATTTGTCTCCATATAAGTTTCACAATAACATTAGCTTTAGTTATTTTATTTTTAATTGCAATTGTAGTTTTTGGGTTAGTTGACTAGCAACTAATTCCGCCCACTCCTTCAAAACCAAGATTTTACTTGCTTTCAAAAAAATATAAAAATACAAAAATAATCATCCCTCATCCTTAGACCTATTAGAGTAGTTTTTCACACCTAACAAACACTATTCCCTGTGAGATAACAATCAATCCCCCGTACTTACCACTACACTATACTACATCGATCAAGTACACAGCCTAGTAGGGTTGTAAGCCTCTTGAGATCCCTCGAGAGGTAAAACCTGTTGTAAGGTCATAAAACCACGCATCAACAATCAAACAACACATAGACATATTGATTGATTTGGAAGAAGACTTATCTTTAATTAAGCATCAAGGTTTCAAGGGTGAAAAACCCTTAAAAATACAGTAAAATACGAGCTAGGGTTTTTCCCAAAAGTTGCACACTAATGAATGAAAATTAGAAAAGTATATATAGATTTTACAATCTGACGGCGTCACGTTTTAGAGTGTGACGCCGTCACCTAGCCGCCAAACTATAATTCGGATTGCTCAGATCCACTTTTGACGCCGTCCTCTTATAATCCTTTCTGGGCCGTCTCCCTTTACCACATAACGTGACGGCCTAGGCGTCACAAAGCGTGACGCCGTCACCCTTTAATTCTTCAAATCTTTCTGGGGCGTCTGGTGTAAAAATCATCCTTCGTCTTGTCAAAGCGTGACGCCGTCACTTGATAGAGCATGACGCCGTCAGATACTGTTTCCAACATATTTTGAGACTTTGTCGTTTTCTTCACTTTTATGCTCCAAAAACGTCCAAAATGCTTCCTTTTCCAGAATTCCTCTTCAATGTACCTAAAATGACAAAAGGAACGATTTAGGGCAATATTTGATCAAATAATTACGGATTAGGGCTTAAATGACCCCCTAAAAGCGTAACACTTTTCTCTTCATCATAGCCAACCACCTTTATTGTAATTAGAAGAAATCGACGACAACCTGTATAAAGTTATAAACACATGGCCCGAATATTGCAGGTGATAATGCCGTTTTATTAATATGACTTTCACTTTTTTTATTTTAGTTGCATTACGTTCCTTACTACTCACGTAAGTTGTAACCATAAGATCTCAATAACACGTACATATACTCATAACGAAAATACTTGCTACTTTTGAAAAACAAAAGTAATATCTTTGCTATTATATTTCGGTCTATTTTTTACCTCTAAACATAGGGTATATCATTTTAGAAAGTCATTAGGGTATATCATTTTAGAAAGTCATTTATATGCTCAACACATGATTGTCTTTTATACTATTATATCACTTTTCTTATTATTCTCATGAAATGGGACTGAAATGGGTGTGTATGGAGGATGAAGTAGGGCAAAAATGGGGCAGTTTCGCAGCTCTAATGGGTGTGGGATTTGGGTCTAAAATGGTGTGTGCAAAGGGTGCGTCTGGGTGCTGAAATGAGGGCTGAAGTCTGTGCATTTGGGGGGCTGAAATGGGGGCTCTGGAGTTTGTGCATTTGGGGGCTGAAACGGGTGACTTTTCTGATGATATGGCAAATTGCATGTTCCATTGATTCATTCTTTAAAAAATTTACATGGCCATTTCCAGTTCTCGCATTGCCTTTCTTGCAGCTTCATGCTGGCAATGTGGATACAACACAAGCTTTGAAAAAAGTTAAAGGTGTGTACTTCTGTCCGTAGATCTGTTTGTCCCATTAGGAGTTTGAATGTGAGGACTGATTTGTGACAAACGGTAATTTTCCATCAATATTTTAATAATAAACCTTGATTTATTATTACCTAACTGTTTAAATTAAGCATCCATGAGCTTACAAAGCTATTTTCGGGAATACGAACCCGCACACTGTAGCTTACAGTAACTCCTTACATTGGTTATCTTGTCAGAAAAATGTGCATGTGCCATTTTCTCACTGGCACGGATCATTGTTGATCACACACGAGAGGTTATCTCGCACCAAACACCACACGCGTACCAACACAAATCCCAATAACGGCATAAATTCGATACTTAGTATCCGAAATTAATAAATTTCGTTTTTATATCACTATTATAAAAACGTTCTCTTAAATAATATTTTAGCACTCCCGCTAACCTCGAAAACCCAAATTTCACCGGAGCTCAACGAGACACGGGGTACACTTAATACCCACACTATCAATAAAATTCAAGTAAACTCTTATTTCTTATATATATTTTTATTTCTAAACAACCCACCCACTAACTCCCTTTATATAAAAAAAATAAATAAAATAAATATATGCAAAGGGTAAACAACAAAGCGTCCTTGTGGTTATCCCCACAAACCAAACGCAGGTTTCCTCTCTATCCTCTCTATCCTCAAAGATACAAACAAGAAAATCAAAGCATCAGACCAGATCTGAACCCTCCTGAGACGCTTCAAACAACCCCACCTTCCCTTGTTTTTTCTTGTTGATCCCAGTTGAGCAAACGATCTAGTATAGAAGCTGACTTGAATTGTAACTTATATAATACGCGGAATATATTATATAACTTAAGATGAACACATGAACAATGGATTTCACACTTAAAAACTTCAATATTAATAATACGAGGACTCTTACAATGCTAGGGTTTTACAACCTTGAAGTGAATTGACTTTCTAACACACGTACATTCTCTAACCCCAGGAATCTCCTTTTATAGACAAGGAACCCTACACGGTTTACAAAGACTTCTTACACACACAAACGATATTCTAAACCTATAGAATATTTAATACAATCATTACTATAAATACACGACTCATTCCTATAATAAACTCTGAGCAGCAGAGTCTTGCAATTGCCAGCAGCAGAGTCAGTCAGCAGTAGATTGACTTTATTCAGAAGCAGAGTTCCTAAAACCCAACAATCCTCCCCTAAACTTGATATATACCTCCTAAATCATCAAGTTTCTCTGAAGTACGAATAATCACCAAGAGGATGCTTCCAAACACTTACATCTTAACTTCACCACTATCAACAAGTATCTTTTCATATTTAGTGACTAAATTGTAAGCTTGTTCATCAAACTCATACTGCAAATGAAGCATCTTAGGCTTCAACATCTGAAAAATGATTGTTGTGTGATTGTTAAGCAATTCTTCTCAGCAAGCATAAATATGGTTGACCCTCCAACTGTCAAAGCATGAACACCACAAGACTGATAAAAATACCATTTTTGAACATTTCCAGACTTGAGTGTTCTCCATTCAAGATCACCATCAAAAGGTTCAAACATAACCTTTAACCTGTAATAGATTATCCTTTCATTTCCATCTTCTGGTCTGGCTTCTCTATACTTTTCTTTATAAAGCCTCCAGAGATCACATACATCACTTCTATCCATATGGTACAGCATGTGTTCAAACGATAAAAAGTGAGTCCATTTGCCATTGGTTCTTTCAAAAGCCCACATAATTCTTTTCTTGCTTCCATAATCCCTGAGTCCCACTATGTATGACACAATCGGATGTTTAACATCTAGAGGTGTAGGATCTAAGAGATCTGGTTCTTTGTGTGGTGAAAGAAAAGTGAGAGTCATCACTCTTTGCCTATCTTCCTCATCTCCAGTACTTTCTTCCTTATTCAATCCTGAACCACCAGCACCATCAACCCTTCTCTTTTTCCTAGCAAATGTTTTCTGAACAGTTCCTCTCTTTTTGCTTTCATCAGAGAGAACAGGTTTGATGTTAGCTTTATCCTCCTCTTGCTCTGCATCTTTAGGCTTAGTAGCATTCTCAGCCTCTTTAATCTTCTCAGGCTCACCAGTAGACTTATCACCTCTGAGTTTTCTGTTCATTTCAGCTATCATCTCTTCATCTTCTTTAGAACCCATAGCAATGAACCTATCACATTCAGTTCTAGCATGTTGATACATTTCAAAAATCTCAGAGTCTTCCTTTCCCCTTAGAACAGCAATTTTCCAACCTTTAACCTTATTAAGATATTTTTCCTGATTTCTTCTTTGCTGTAGAGGTGTTGGCCCTTTTAAGATCTTTTTCTTCTTTCTAGCAGCAGCAACTTCCTTCTTCTTCTTAGCTGTAACTGTGTTTAACCAAGCTTTGACATCAAATGTAGGAACTTCTTGTTCCTCAATCTTCACAAGTTTACAAAACTCAATAGCAACTTCAGTCTTAACCAGCTCATCCTCCCATGCTTCATAAGCTTTAAAATCATTTGCAACTTTTTCAGCTTGAAGTCTTTCTGCTTCCTCAAGCTCTAAGTATTCTTGTTGTTGAAGTTTTAAAGCTTCATCTCTATCAAGTTTCTCAAGTTTGTCCTTAGGCCAAAATTCAGGTGGAATCTGAGACAAATCAACTTCATCATCACTTGAATCAACCTCAGGTTGCGCTTCCATCTTTCCTTTACCTTTGTCAGATGCTGAAGCAACAACCTTTGCTTTCTTGATAGCAACAGAAGGCTCTCTGATTGATACCCCCTTTGTTGGCAACTTAGAAACATGAATTGGTTGTGATATTAATGTTGGTTGTGTTGTTTGAATCTGTTTAGGTGGTGGTGGTTGTTGTTGAGATTGTTGTTGTTGGTCTGTTTGTTTTGCTAATTCAACCATTGCCTCAGCAGCAGCTTTGTCGCTAGATCCAGCAGCAGATCCCTGTGCATCTACAGAGTCTCCTTTTGCACTAGCAGCAGGATCAGCAATAGTTTCTACAGCATTAGTCTCTTGAGCAGCAGAGTTTCCAGCAACAGAATCTTCATTTACCACAGACTGATCAGCAACACTTGGAGCAGTAGAGTTAGGAGCAGCAGAGTTACCAGCAGCAGACTTATCTGGAGCAGCAGAGTTATCTGGTGCAGCAGAGTTATCCACCAACTCTTCTTTATCCACAAGCTTTTCTAAAACAGCTTCATGCCCTTCTTTATCAGCAACTACATACTTTGCAGCATCATCACCATCTCCACTATCAACCTCCATATCATCTCCCAATACCAAACCATCATCAGCAACATTTTCTTCCAAAATTTTATCCTCCCCTATTTTCTCCAAATTATTCCTCCCCTGTTTGGAAGCATCCACTTCCATAGCAGTAGGTAGAGAAGAGGATCCAATATGCTTGGAAGTTCCCACTTTCCTAAATTTTTAGAAGGTTGAAGATCTTGATTTCTTTAAACTGAGTAGCATCTTCATCTGTTTCTGAATTTTAGTGAATAGTTTGGATTGTGCAGAAACTGTTTCCTCCAAAGATGAGCATCTTTTCTCCAAAGTGGTACATTTTGCCATCAATTCCGGAAATTGTTTCATACTAGTCTCATCACTTCGACCTGTGTAACCTGGTCCGAGAGGTGAATCATGGACATTGTCATTGTGTACAGTGTCATCCATCAATTCCTTAGTAACAGATCTGTCCTCATCACTTCGGGATGTGTTACCTTCCCTGAGAGGTGAATCTTTGGACTTAAGCTCAGTATCAAACCTAGTTCGATCACCTAAACCCCCTATGTTTTCCATTTGGCTAAGCTTTCCATCACTGGATTCAGGTTCAGAATAACCTTCATCACTAGATGTTGCCTTGTAATGGGTCTTACTGATGTTAACACTGTCCTGCTCTGCTTCTAAGCTAGTAGCAGGAGTGTCAGCCCTTTCCAATCTGCCTTCTACATCACCTAAGACAGTCTCATTTTGATTTTCCATCCTCACACTAGCCTGAGAATGCTCAGTGTCCTTTGAGGTTGTCCTATGTGTTTGAGTCTTTTCAGTTTGTGGAGAGAAATCTTCATTTGAACCTTCAAAAGTGGGTGTGTGTTGGGAATCAGTGGGGTTTTCTGATCCTTCACCCTGATTGTTTTGCACAAGTTGCACCATATAAGGTAAAAATGGTGTAACTTTGCCAGAAAAACCTTTTCCATCTTTAATTAGAAATGCAAACATTTTAGGTACCAAAGGTACAGCCTCATAAATAGCCTTACGTGTTTTGAACTTTTTGATTCTGTTTTCAACAATCAATTGAATGAATCTGGGATAAAGTAAAGAAGTTCCCCCCCCCCCTTAGTGATTTAAGCATACCCTCTAAAATCAAGTTTGAAAAATTAAAAGGGTTTCCATTGCACAGACACACCATAGCAGAAGCTATGGGTGCACTGAACTCATTCCACCCAGAAGTTTTAGAACTCAAACAGTGTAAAAGAGTATGAACCAAAAATTTATAATGAGAACAGAGAAGACCTTTTTGAAATTTTAAACCATTGTTTTTCCTCTCATATCCCAAAGTTTGTAACCCAGCAAACAGATCAGCTTTCACCAGTACCATAGGAGCATCCTCATCATCAAAGAGAAGAGTATCCCGAATGATGGATTCACTTACAAACACCTTCTGATCATCCACTATAGCAGCAATATAATTTTCACCCTTGTGAGTTTTGATCTTAGCAGTAACCCAAAATTGCTTGATATAGGATTGGTAGATCTTTGGGTTGACTGATAATGCATACATAATAGAACTAGCATTAAGAAAATGCACCATCTCTTTAAACTCATTTGGTACTGAATTTGCATCAAGAAGTGCAATATTGTTGTGTTCACAAGCCCAAGTGTGTGTAATCTCCATGAGCGCAAGGTTTGTGAATTTGGGGATTTGTGATTATGGTTGTAATGGAAAGGTTACGCACGGTTATATTGCAATTAGGAGCGTATAAAAACTGATTGTGAGAATCAATTAGTTTTTTAACTTGATTTGGGAAGTTACATAACCGCCCTTCCACTTTTAAACCGAGCAGCAGAACCCTAAGTAGCAGCACCCTCAGCAGCAGAGTTGTATAACTAGCAGCAGACTGGATTTGGCTAGCAGCAGAGTTGACTGAACCTTCATATTTCTTGGTAAACCGGTCAAAAAGTCAAACCTTCCATTTATTTTCCTAATTAATGGTAATTACCAACTACGCATTAATTGTTTTCCCCAATTTGATTCTTTATAAAAAGGAAATCCGATCACTTCCAATTATAAACCAAATCAAACCCTAATCTCTTTCTTAAAGCAAATCATTCTCTTCAAAAATCAATCTCATTCCCAAATTTTCTCATGGCACCAAAACGTGAAGTGATCAACATCTCTTCTGACTCTTCTGATTCATCTGTTTCAGAGTTTGACACCCCAGATGACATCATGCCAATGCCACCATACCGTCCTCCCCATAGATATTGTAGAACTAAAGAAGAGGCTCGTAAATTCAAACACGACATCAATGCTGCCTATCTTCCATGGCATAGAAACTATCAAGCACCCACCAATCGAAGAGGTGAGGGTACTTCAAGAGGTGAAGGAACATCTAGGGTTCCTCATGAGGAAGATACTGCTGATCTTGCTAAGAAGCTTCCAAATGCCCTTGCTCAAGCTCTGCAAGCAGCTATGTCAAACATGCCTCCCTTGCCTGTTGTTCCAGTTCCTGAGTCCTCCAAATCATCAAGAAAGCCTCCCCTTAAAGTTGTAGTTGGTCTTGCTTGCAAGAGTGTGTGGACCAAGGATATGCACTTGAAGAAGAAGCATGATCCAAAGGACAAAGGGAAAGGACCCATGTAGTTGGCCTGTTAGGAAGTTTGAAGTAGACTCTTTGTGTGTTTTGTTGGTACTTTCATTGTAATGCAGCCTTTGATTATGGAATAAAATGCACTTTTATGTTTTAATCTTTTCCTTGTACACTTAGCACACACATCTAGACTTAGCTTATCCTGCAAAAGATTAGTCCAACAACACAAAACAAACAAGTCCACAATTTGCAAAATCTAACTCAACAGCAGAGTTACCAATAGCAGCAGAGTAGACTTAGCAGCAGATACACTTAAAGCAATATACAACAAACTTATTAAGAGCAATAACAGTACAAATCCTTTTACAAAACTTGACAAGAACACCTAGAGATAAGTTTTTCTAAAGATTGATCATACCAATACTTGCAACCAAATATTGAAACCTACCCACATCAAAATGTTTAGTAAGTATATCTGCAACATTTTTATCAGTGTAAACTTTAACAATTTGAATCAACTTCTTTTCAAAGCAATCTCTAATAAAATGATGTCTTATCTCAATATGTTTTGTCTTTGAGTGAAAAACAGGATTTTTAATTATGCACAAAGTACTGTTATTGTCTATATGAATTTTGGTGTTCATAAAATTGTACCCATAGTCCAGCAATTGATCTTGCATCCAAAGCACTTGACCACAGCAACTAGAAGCAACCACATACTTTCTGTTGAAGAATTTGCCACCACAGTTTGTTTCTTACATTGCCATGACACCAGCCTATTTTCAAGAAATTGACAACCTCCAGTTGTGGATTTTCTATCCAAACTTGCTCCAGCATAATCACTGTCAGAGAAAGCCTCTAACTCAAATGGTGAGTTCTTAGGATACCAAAGCCCCAATTTTGGTTGATGCCTTAAGTATCTAAAGATTCTCTTTACTGCATTGAGATGTGATTCTTTAGGATTAACTTGAAATCTTGCACATGCACAAACAGAGAACATAATGTCTGGTCTTGAAGCTGTAAGATACATCAATGAACCAATCATTGATCTGTAGACATGTACATCCACTTCTTTGCCTGCTTCATCCTTACGCAGTGGTTTATCTTTTTCCATAGTAGTCTTTGCAGGCTTGGCATCAGTGAATCCAAACTACTTCAAAATATCAGTCACATATTTATCTTGACTAATAAATATGCCATCTTCTTTTTGTTTCACTTGTAACCCCAAAAAGAGGGTAAGTTCTCCCATAGAGCTCATGGAAAACTTATCTTTCATGATCTTCTCAAACTCCTCACACATAGCTTTGCTAGTAGAACCAAAGATGATATCATCAACATACACTTGAACTAGCAATATGTCATCTTTGTTCTTCTTAATGAACAAAGTCTTATCAATTATACCCTTAGTGTAACCACAGTCTATCAAGTAGGTTGACAACTTTTCATACCATGCCCTTGGAGCTTGATGCAAACCATACAGTGCCTTTTCAACTCTATAAACTTTGTCAGGGAAATTTGGATCTTCAAAACCAGGGGTTGTGTCACATAAACCTTCACCAACTCTTCTTTATCCACAAGCTTTTCTAAAACAGCTTCATGCCCTTCTTTATCAGCAACTACATACTTTGCAGCATCATCACCATCTCCACTATCAACCTCCATATCATCTCCCAATACCAAACCATCATCAGCAACATTTTCTTCCAAAATTTTATCCTCCCCTGTTTTCTCCAAATTATTCCTCCCCTGTTTGGAAGCATCCACTTCCATAGCAGTAGGTAGAGAAGAGGATCCAATATGCTTGGAAGTTCCCACTTTCCTAAATTTCTAGAAGGTTGAAGATCTTGATTTCTTTAAACTGAGTAGCATCTTCATCTGTTTCTGAATTTTAGTGAATAGTTTGGATTGTGCAGAAACTGTTTCCTCCAAAGATGAGCATCTTTTCTCCAAAGTGGTACATTTTGCCATCAATTCCTGAAATTGTTTCATACTAGTCTCATCACTTCGACCTGTGTAACCTGGTCCGAGAGGTGAATCATGGACATTGTCATTGTGTACAGTGTCATCCATCAATTCCTTAGTAACAGATCTGTCCTCATCACTTCGGGATGTGTTACCTTCCCTGAGAGGTGAATCTTTGGACTTAAGCTCAGTATCAAACCTAGTTTGATCACCTGAACCCCCTATGTTTTCCATTTGGCTAAGCTTTCCATCACTGGATTCAGGTTCAGAAGAACCTTCATCACTAGATGTTGCCTTGTATTGGGTCTTACTGATGTTAACACTGTCCTGCTCTGCTTCTAAGCTAGTAGCAGGAGTGTCAGCCCTTTCCAATCTGCCTTCTACATCACCTAAGACAGTCTCATTTTGATTTTCCATCCTCACACTAGCCTGAGAATGCTCAGTGTCCTTTGAGGTTGTCCTATGTGTTTGAGTCTTTTCAGTTTGTGGAGAGAAAACTTCATTTGAACCTTCAAAAGTGGGTGTGTGTTGGGAATCAGTGGGGTTTTCTGATCCTTCACCCTGATTGTTTTGCACAAGTTGCACCATATAAGGTAAAAATGGTGTAACTTTGCCAGAAAAACCTTTTCCATCTTTAATCAGAAATGCAAACATTTTAGGTACCAAAGGTACAGCCTCATAAATAGCCTTACGTGTTTTGACCTTTTTGATTCTGTTTTCAACAATCAATTGAATGAATCTGGGATAAAGTAAAGAAGTTCCCCCCTCCCTTAGTGATTTAAGCATACCCTCTAAAATCAAGTTTGAAAAATTAAAAGGGTTTCCATTGCACAGACACACCATAGCAGAAGCTATGGGTGCACTGAACTCATTCCACCCAGAAGTTTTAGAACTCAAACAGTGTAAAAGAGTATGAACCAAAAATTTATAATGAGAACAGAGAAGACCTTTTTGAAATTTTAAACCATTGTTTTTCCTCTCATATCCCAAAGTTTGTAACCCAGCAAACAGATCAGCTTTCACCAGAACCTTAGGAGCATCCTCATCATCAAAGAGAAGAGTATCCCTAATGATGGATTCACTCACAAACACCTTCTGATCATCCACCATAGCAGCAATATAATTTTCACCCTTGTGAGTTTTGATCTTAGCAGTAACCCAAAATTGCTTGATATAGGATTGGTAGATCTTTGGGTTGACTGATAATGCATACTTAATAGAACTAGCATTAAGAAAATGCACCATCTCTTTAAACTCATTTGGTACTGAATTTGCATCAAGAAGTGCAATATTGTTGTGTTCACAAGCCCAAGTGTGTGTAATCTCCATGAGCGCAAGGTTTGTGAATTTGGGGATTTGTGATTATGGTTGTAATGGAAAGGTTATGCACGGTTATATTGCAATTAGGAGCGTATAAAAACTGATTGTGAGAATCAATTAGTTTTTTAACTTGATTTGGGAAGTTACATAACCGCCCTTCCACTTTTAAACCGAGCAGCAGAACCCTAAGTAGCAGCACCCTCAGCAGCAGAGTTGTATAACTAGCAGCAGAGTGGATTTGGCTAGTAGCAGAGTTGACTGAACCTTGATATTTCTTGGTAAACCGGTCAAAAAGTCAAACCTTCCATTTATTTTCCTAATTAATGGTAATTACCAACTACGCATTAATTGTTTTCCCCAATTTGATTCTTTATAAAAAGGAAATCCGATCACTTCCAATTATAAACCAAATCAAACCCTAATCTCTTTCTTAAAGCAAATCACTCTCTTCAAAAATCAATCTCATTCCCAAATTTTCTCATGGCACCAAAACGTGAAGTGATCAACATCTCTTCTGACTCTTCTGATTCATCTGATTCAGAGTTTGACACCCCAGATGACATCATGCCAATGCCACCATACCTGCCACCATACCGTCCTCCCCGTAGATATAGTAGAACTAAAGAAGAGGCTCGTAAATTCAAACACGACATCAATGCTGCCTATCTTCCATGGCATAGAAACTATCAAGCACCCACCAATCGAAGAGGTGAGGGTACTTCAAGAGGTGAAGGAACATCTAGGGTTCCTCATGAGGAAGATACTGCTGATCTTGCTAAGAAGCTTCCAAATGCCCTTGCTCAAGCTCTGCAAGCAGCTATGTCAAACATGCCTCCTTTGCCTTCTATTCCAGTTCCTGAGTCCTCTAAATCATCAAGAAGGCCTCCCCTCAAAGTTGTAGTTGGTCTTGCTTGCAAGAGGATGTGGACCAAGGATATGCACTTGAAGAAGAAGCATGATCCAAAGGACAAAGGGAAAGGACCCATGTAGTTGGCCTGTTAGGAAGTATATCTTTGATGTAGACTCTTTTGTGTTTTGTTGGTACTTTCTGTGTAATGCTTCCTTGGATGATGAAATAAAATTTACTTTTATGTTTTAATCTCTTCCTTGAGCAGTTTGCACACACTTCCATGCTTAACTAATCCTGCAAAAGATTAGCCCAACAACACAAAACAAACAAGTCCAAAATTGCAAAATCTAACTCAGCAGCAGAGTTTCCAATAGCAGCAGAGTAGACTTTTGCAGCAGATTCACTTAAAGCAATATACAACAAACTTATTAAGAGCAATAACAGTACAAATCCTTTTACAAAACTTGACAAGAACACATAGAGATAAGTTTTTCTAAAGATTGATCATACCAATACTTGCAACCAAATATTGAAACCTACCCACATCAAAATGTTTAGTAAGTAGATCTGCAACATTTTTATCAGTATGAACTTTAACAATTTGAATCAACTTCTTTTCATAGCAATCTCTAATAAAATGATGTCTTATCTCAATATGTTTTGTCTTTGAGTGAAAAACATGATTTTTAATTATGCACAAAGTACTGTTATTGTCTATATGAATTTTGGTGTTCATAAAATTGTACCCATAGTCCAGCAATTGATTTTGCATCCAAAGCACTTGACCACAGCAACTAGAAGCAACCACATACTCAGCTTCTGTTGAAGAATTTGCCACCACAGTTTGTTTCTTACATTGCCATGACACCAGCCTATTTTCAAGAAATTGACAACCTCCAGTTGTGGATTTTCTATCCAAACTTGCTCCAGCATAATCACTGTCAGAGAAAGCCTCTAACTCAAATGGTGAGTTCTTAGGATACCAAAGCCCCAATTTTGGTTGATGCCTTAAGTATCTAAAGATTCTCTTTACTGCATTGAGATGTGATTCTTTAGGATTAACTTGAAATCTTGCACATGCACAAAAAGAGAACATAATGTCTGGTCTTGAAGCTGTAAGATACATCAATGAACCAATCATTGATCTGTAGACATGTACATCCACTTCTTTGCCTGCTTCATCCTTAAGCAGTGGTTTATCTTTTTCCATAGTAGTCTTTGCAGGCTTGGCATCAGTGAATCCAAACTACTTCAAAATATCAGTCACATATTTATCTTGACTAATAAATATGCCATCTTCTTTTTGTTTCACTTGTAACCCCAAAAAGAGGGTAAGTTCTCCCATAGAGCTCATGGAAAACTTATCTTTCATGATCTTCTCAAACTCCTCACACATAGCTTTGCTAGTAGAACCAAAGATGATATCATCAACATACACTTGAACCAGCAATATATCATCTTTGTTCTTCTTAATGAACAAAGTCTTATCAATTATACCCTTAGTGTAACCACAGTCTATCAAGTAGGTTGACAACTTTTCATACCATGCCCTTGGAGCTTGATGCAAACCATACAGTGCCTTTTCAACTCTATAAACTTTGTCAGGGAAATTTGGATCTTCAAAACCAGGGGGTTGTGTCACATAAACCTCCTCTTTGATTTCCCCATACAGAAAAGCACTTTTCACATCCATTTGATACACCACAAAGTCTTTATAAGAAGCAAATGCCAAAAACAGTCTAATGGCTTCAATCCTTGCCACAGGTGCATATACTTCATCATAATCAATTCCTTCTTGTTGTGTGTATCCTTGAGCAACTAATCTTGCTTTGTTTCTAACCACAATGCCTCTGTCATCTCTTTTACATCTGAAAACCCATTTTGTTCCAATAGCCCTCTTTCCATTAGGTAAATCAACTAAGGTCCAAACTTCTTGTAATCTGAATTGGAGAAGTTCATCCTGCATTGCTTCCACCCAACTTGCTTCCTACAAGACTTTATAAACATTCTTGGGTTCTATTTGTGATAGAAAACAAGCAAAAAGGCAATTTTGTAGATTTTATGACTATTCCTTTGATGTATAGATCTAGCAAAGAAACCTTTGTGAAGCATTTCCTGTAGAACACTAGATAACATCACAAACACATTCTCACTTGTGGTATAGGTTCGTTATTCATAAGAAAGAAAAGAAAGACATGTAGAGAGAGAAAATTAGAGAGAGAAAGAGATGAAGCCTTAGAGAGAAAACCAAAAAAAAAAGAAAATGAGATTATGAGAAGGCTTACCCTCGCCAAGGATGGAGAGGGTATTTATATGTACATGGGTTTTGCCACTTGGGCGTGCCACTTGGGCTGCGGATCAGGTATACAGTGGGTAAAGACCCGTCCTTCTTCCGCGAACTAATCTACTTCTAAACTACGTTTCACTAACTATTGTAAATACTATGAGCTAAACAATGCTTAATCATATCTGGGGTGACCGAATCTTTCTTATACAAAAAGCGTATTCCTAACAATCTCCCCCTAAGGGAGGTCACCCCTGGAAAAATTCTTGAATTCTTGCATTGAGATCTTTGTAGATTCTTTTGTAGCTCGTAGTTGTTGATTCTTCATTGATAAACGACTCAAGATGACTTCCTTGATGTATATGATGATCTTTTGACTTTGCTCTTCGCTCTTCATCCATATAATTAGCTTCAAGTCATCTTTGAGTGTATGTGTCTCTTTGTGATGTTGTGATTGTCTTTGTGATGTCATGCTTACACTTTTCTGGATCATGATCTTCTGCATCAGAGTTGTGGAAGCATAGTCGAAGCCCATTCCTTGATCATGATATCTTGAGTTATGATGTTGAAGTGTAAGCATGAGATGATGAATCTGCATCTTTTCAGCAATCGGCATCAATCGTCAACTTCTTTGTCTTTGGTGTGATTACGCCTTTCCAACATGCCCATACATCTTTGTTAAGTAGATCTTCACGGTTGAAAAGTTCTGACGACTCCTTGTAGATGTTGGTATGAGCATGTGGACCTTGAGTGATGGTGGTGAACATGGTAAGTTTGGTATGTTGAGCTGCATAAAACTTGATTAGTAATAAACATACCGGCACTTACCAGTTCGGACTTCGAGATTGTCAACAGCATAGTGTGAAGACTTTCTCTAATCCTTACCAAGGCCGTTCCTAATCGGATGCCCTTGAAAGGGCTTACACTGACATACCGAAGTACACCAACGATTAGGTGAGTCGCTGAAGATCACCCCACGACTGTAGACCTTTTGGAACACCACCGTACACACTAAGCGTAACCCACAAGTGATTACCGAAGTGACCTGCTGTCAGGGCTGTTTGATGTTGACCCTGGCAGGAGTTTCCACTCAATCATTGGGAAACACTTATGTATATTCCCTCATAAGTGTTCTTGGCAGATTGCTAAGATCTGCGTAGGACTCAAAATATTACAACCGGTGTCCTTAATGTTGAACCACCAGTGTATAAATATCAAGTGTTCCTATGAGATCTTTGATGCATCTCTTGGCTCTAGACTCGATATGTGCACATTTGGTTATCCTATTCGGAGACTAGGGAGGGGTCTCCTGTTTCAATATCAACTAGCTCTAAGAGACAAGTCGATAGTTTACATTGGTTCCCCGTGAGAATGAAACAAGCTCTTTTGAGAGAACTTGAGTGGTTGGAAGGTTTAGTGCAGTGTGTCACTGGGTCCATGACGTCTTTTCTTCAATACCGGTGTTACCTTAGTAACAATCAGTAGCATATGAGTTGAACCCGGTTTCTACCCTAAGGTTGAATAATAGGAGGGCTATTTCTTTTCACCCTTTATCATTTCATTTCTTTTTAATTCTTCAACCCCTTCAGTGCTTACCGAGACTTCATTACTAGAACCTTGTTGGGTTTGTTCCAGTCCTAGCTCAGTCTCAGTCGGCACTCCTCCCTTTCTCACTTTTCTCCTTTTTTCAATCATTCCTAAGGACTTCTAATATATCTATTGGATTGTCCCTGGGAAGATCCCTCCGGTTCTGGTGGATCATGGGAACATATACCTAACCTTACCATCCTTATAACTCCGTGCTTTAAAGTAAATTGGTCGGTCTTTTGGTATCTTTCCACAATCGTCATATAACCAAATCATTGAAAATTCTCTCAAAGTGTTTATGATAAAGAAACACATTTTGTTAACACTTTGAGATTTTTATCACTTTTCAATTGCTCCCCCTTAACATGTGCTCATAGGAGGTAGAAAGAAATTTGCACATGTCGGGGTGAGTTGCACTTTTTGAATTGATCTACTCTTAATAGACATATACCCTAGGGACACGTTTCCGTTGCTTAGTTAAAGGGATCCATTATCAGCTTTTAGGTGATAACTAGCCCTAATAACTAACTTGATGTTGTTAACATTCCTTGAAAAGGAAGTTAGACCCGTCAAAGTATACATCTAAGAAGAGCTTCTCGAAACGGTACTTTTCTACTTGGATAAATCCTTTCGAATTCTAACGATTGTGTTTCTTCAATTCATGTGTCAATTCTGAGTCATAATCCATTCACGGTTTTTACTTGATTTTGTAAAATCCCGCGAGAGACTCTTAGCCACTTGCTCCCCCTCAATATGTGCACATTGATTGAATCAATTTTGAAAGTTTTTAAAACTTTGGCACATACGGGTGAGCTTACATTCGAGATCATTTATTCATTATTATTAAACACTTGCTCCCCCTCAATATGTGCTTTGTTCATAATCCAAAATCTTTAAAATTTTAGCACATATGGGAGCGATCTTTTGAGTCCAAAAACATCTTTATAAGTCCAAAAACATCACATTTAATCACTTGCTCCCCCTGAATATGTGCTTTGATTAAAATCGAAAATCTTTAAAATTTTAGCACATACGGAAGAGCGAATCTTTTAAGTCCAAAGCATCTTTTTAAGTTCCAAAAACATCACATTTGAATCAGTTTTCATATTTAAATCACATTCTCTCCCCCGATCATAAAATTTCAAATCTTTTGAGATTTTGTGATCCCAATTGATTTAAATGATTTTCGAAGAAACCTTGGAGAGACATGTGATACGTTTTAAATGTTTACTGATTTTGAGACACTTTTCGGTTTTTCACTGTTGCTGGTGCACAAAGTTTTTAAAGGTGCAGAAATTTTGAGCAAATACGCTCCCCCTCAATTAATGACCCGTTTTCAATTTTAACGTTTAATAGCCATTAATGTGTGTTAGGAATACGCTTTTTGTATAAGAAAGATTCGGTCACCCCAGATATGATTAAGCATTGTTTAGCTCGTAGTAGTTACATTAGTTAGTAATACGTAGATTAGAAGTAGATTAGTTCGCGGAAGAAGGACGGGTCTTTACCCACTGTATACCTGATCCGCAGCCCAAGTGGCACGCCCTAGTGGCAAAACCCATGTACATATATACCCTCTCCATCCTTGGAGAGGGTGAACCTCCCAATCTATTTTTTTTTGTTTCATTCTCTCTCTAGGTTCCACTCTCTCTCTCTCTCTCTTTCTCTCTCTAAATCTCATCTTCTTCTTTCTTTCATTATTTCTTTCTTTCTTCTTCTTTATTTGATCCATAATCACATCAAACCATACAAGATATAATATTAGTGTTCTACAATTGGTATCAGAGCCAGGTTACATTCTTGGGATTGCATTAGATCGGTTCTTCTTGTGGTTCTTGGGTCGAATTGGTTCTTCTTGTGCTTTATCTTTGTTCAACTTGTTTTTTTTGCTTAAACTAGTTCGTATGTAAAACTTGTGTCTAAACAAATATTTGTTTACAAATACTTGTGGTTTTCATAAGACTTTATCTTACAAATACGAGGTTATATTTTTCAATGACTTTATTGGTTATTAACTCATAGTTTCTGATGGGTCTAATATCTGTTTTTGTTAAAATACTAGAAAGATTTTTGGGTTGAAAGTCTTGGGTTGTTTATTTCTTTCGTTTTTTTTTCTGCTACTTTTTCTCTTGATTTCTTGGTAGCGGTTTAATCACGTTTTTGGACTGTTGGGACTAAAATAAAAAGGACGACTGTGACACTTTGTCAAGTTCTCAGCGGTTACTTCTCTGGTCCAGTGGTTAAGTAATATAACAGCGGTTACCATTCTGTTTAGGCGGTTTTCTAATATTAGCAGCGGTTATCTCTCAGTCTAAGTTCAGCGGTTATGTTTTGTCTAAAGCAGCGGTTAATTATTTTTTACTTTGCCTAAACCAAACGCTGCTCTAATCTCACCAACACAGCGGTTAGTAACATAAGCCAGCGGTTAGTTGTGGTCAGCGGTTAGTAGTGGTCAGCGGTTAGTTTCTAAAGGAGTAGCGGTTAAAATACAACATATCAGTTTTAACGTTATCTATTCCTAACCCACTTCACAAACAAGATCTCAGTTTCTATTTTCGTTAATTCAACCAAAATATCTTAGAAGATCAGTGAACGAAAATAACTCATCATAGATCTAAAAACAAGTATACGATAAGATTAGCAAGATAAGGCTTACACCTCGTTAATATTCGAATACAAAAGGAAGACTAAAACAAGACTGCTTCATCATCCTTTTCGTTCGGAGAGACATAATAATTAACAAAAAGGCCACATTACAAGGATCTCAGTCCGTTCACTCTTAATAAAAATCATTGAAATGAGTTTTTGAATGAACTTTAACCATCATTGACCCGTGTTCGAAACTTTACTTCATTTCATATCCGAAATCTTTCAAAGAAAATCGATAACAAGTATGTTATGATTGTCTTTTAGTTCGGTTTAAGCGTTTACAACATCATTAGAACCTTACCTTTGCAACTTCTTCTTGGCAACGAAAGTTAGGACTCACAATTACTTGTGATTTGTTGTTCGATTAAACAAGATTCACAAGGGACGATATATTGTTATCTGTGGTTGTTTGTAAGCAATTCATAAGATGGTTTTTTGGTGAGAGAAATCTTTTCCGTGACTGCGCTCATTGGTGATTAGGGTTCAGAAAGTTTAGAGAAAGTGTGATGTTGGTTTATGTTATATAACGAGTGATTAGGGTTAATTGTAAGAGTAGTGGGCTTTGGATTATACGTGGACTGACAATAAGGGCTGGACGTGGGGTGTATCACTTTGAGATGTGTTGGATTTTACACAAGATGGGCCGTATATTGTGCAATAATTTGGGCTGCTGAGTTGTTTTTCACAAGGACGAATTTTTAGTGTTAATCAATGTTGTTGTTTGGTTGTATTTTCGGGTAGTTTTAGGACAACGTTTTTTTTGGAGCTTTGTGCACTCGTGTGCTTTATGTATTCATGATAGAGAATTGTTTTGACTTGAGAAATTCTTCGGGTCACTTGGATTTATTAAGAGGTCTATTCGGGTATCAAAAACACGAGTGCTGTCTGAAATTCACGGTGACTTGTTTAAATTGCTTGTGATTTATTCTCCACAATCATGTCAACTAAATCAGATTCGGTCATCTCTGATATTCTCAAGTTGTACGACATGATGGATGACCATAAGATTTTCAACGAAGTACAACAGGCTACCGGTTTTAAATCTGGATCAACTACAATGGAATCCTCATGCTCAAGTTCTCAAGAGGAAGAGTTTCTTCAGCCACAAAAATTGTTCAATAACACAGAGAAAAGCTCCATTGAATGTTTCCGACTACTTCATTCACACCTCTCAGTACTTGTTAAGGGAACTGAATTCATATGGGGATACGAACGTGCATTTGCAACACTCTTTGGTCAAGATGTTCAGATCTTTACAGATACAATGATTCTTAACTTATATCAATTGCAACAACAACTTGACCAAGGAATATCTTCCAAAACTGGATCTATGGCTGCTCTTAGTGTGATCAACAAACAACTCCAAGTATTCTTTGATTCAAAATTCATTGTGGAGTATGACCATTACAGTGAGATGACTACAAAATGCTTTGCTGATCACACGGGAATTGAGGTTGACACGTTCAGAGATACACTCATCCAACTCATGGGTGATGTTAAGGCGTTCATTGAGGAAAGAGCACAACACAGACGTTTGGATGACGACAATGAGAAGGGATCTCTGGTACAATCATGTGATGGTA
>LBNU01031488.1:121246-131655 GCA_014162995.1 Artemisia annua | reverse complement strand
TATTTTACCTAAATCATTGCTTCTGGTTCAGCTAAGCCTCAAACAAGGTAGTCACTCCTTCCTTCGCTCCTCGTAGGTTAGTTCTAAAACAGTGTCTAAAAGCATTAAGACTCATAATTCATATAATATAAATGACTTGGACAAGAACTATAATCTAGAACAAGCTAGGAAAAGGGCACTCCTTCATAAGGATGGAATCTTAGGTTCACAACCCTGTATGATGCCTCTTAGGTTATTGAGGTACACTGCTAAGAATCAACCGGTTAAATCTAGGAATATCGATAAGCCTTCCACTATGCGTAAGAAGCTTAGTAATCCTAGATCTTGCCAAAAGTGGATGCCAACTGGTAGAACTTTTAAGAACGTCGGACTTAAGTGGTTACCTACCGGAAGGTTGCTTACTGGTGGAAATCCCATGGTTGACCGTGAAACCCCTAAGGGTTTGGATACTGTTGTCACTAACCCATATATATGCTATCAAGTTCGTGATGTTAGTGCAGGTAGTCCTTACTCAGTTGCAGGTACATCAATCATTCACTTTATGAGAAAACTCAATGTCTGGAGGCCTATAGCTATCATTTCTCCAGCTTCAGGAGTTTTGGAATGTCGATGTTGATGCATGTGGTTTATGACGTCTGAATACATCAGTTCAGGCCTCGTTCTTCAATGACTATGACGTTTGAACACCGCAGTTCAAGCCTCGTTCTTCAATGTCATCATTATGGTGTCTGCTGACAACACTTCAGGCCCCGTTCATCAATGAAAAGAAAGTTGTACGATTCAGTGCGCCTTATCTTCGGAAGAAGAGAAATCTTCTTGGTTTTGATCATCTTCAACTACATGTTTCATGCTTTCTCCATGTTCGTTCATTCATCAAGTGGATCTACCTATCTTTGATCGAATTCTTATACACTTGGTCAATCAAAAATTACAACCTCGTTTGCAATTTTTGAGGGGGAGAAGGGTGAATGAAATACATGATTGATAGTATTTTTCATTCACTTGCTACTCGGGTGAATGAAATACTTGTTTGATAGTATTTTTCATTCACTTGCTACTCGGGTGAATGAAATACTTGATTGATAGTATTTTTTATTCACTTGCTACTCAATCAAAAATGGCAAACTTCGTATGAAATTTTTGAGAGTATGCTTATTCACTCACTTTGTATGCAATTTTTGATTTGTTGTGTGTATTCAATCAAAAATGGCAAACTTCGTGTGAATAAACTACATGATTGAGTGTATTTTTATTCACTTACTACATGATGATTGATGCTTGAAGAATGGTCATTCGACCCTCCTCAGACACCTTATGCTCATTTTACTAAGAATAACTGGGTTTTATGTGTGATGAATACTTCCAAGCTTCAAAGAATGTTGAACATCTAGTTTCTGAAGCTCCTTCTTCGATTTCTGTTGGCTCTTGGCTCATCTTCTTCCATCTCCATTGAGCAAGATGCACTAGTTTGAAGTATTTCTCAGACTTCTCACGAAACCCAATCTCCAGTTATTCTTCAAGGTGTTGATGATGACTATCATGATAATGAAGCTGCACATGAATAATGATCCGTCTTCTGGTACTCCTTTCCCAAAAACCGGACTCTGAAGAATCCCCTTCTTCACGGATTGTTGTTCCTTCTAATGTGCACTATATAAATCAACCACAAGAATGTAAAGAAAAATGTCGGCTAAGAATTTGGAAATGGAATGTTAAGTGATCACAAGAGTTTACTTGGTATTGTTTATTTGAGATTGAAGTGAAATTTTACGGGTATGTGTACTTAATATCTTCCGGATCCTTGTTCGAGCCTTTAATCTATACATTGACGATGACTTGGGTATTTAGTTATTTTGGTGAATCTTCTCCTCTATTTCCATAAAATGACTATCACATTCAGTGTCACAACTCACACGAAGTTGTCGGTATTCAAGAGGTGATGTACGTCTTATACTCGATGGTTGGATGGTTGAAGAGTATGGAGTACTTAGGGATTCGGTGCATGAAGTCTCTACACCGCTCTTTGTCATACAATGGTGCAAGTTTAATTCACAAAAACGGGGAATTCTACTTCATCTTCAAGTTGGGAATATCGGGTTTACCTTAAAATGTGGTAATAGCAATAGCCGACTGAATATAAGGGTTGATAATGATAGTCAGAGAGTGTTTCTGAAGCAGTTGATTCTCACAGGATACATCTAAGCAAATGATGTTCTTCTCACAAAATTTCAAGTTGTATGTGCATATAATGTGTGGCTGATTCTGAAGTATCATGACTAGCAAAGGGGAAGAGATGGAAGAAACAGTTTCTTATAGAGGTACAAGTGTGCTTCAGGTTTTTGAGCTTCATGTAATGAGACTGACTGCATCACTTCAACTACTTGGGGGAAGTGGTCTCTGGATACTTTTGGTACGCACTACTTCAGCCTTTCAGCTGGAAGAAAAATGAGAAGAACTATTCAAGCGTAAGATGATACTTTGCTAAGCTACCAAAGCTTCATAATGAGGAGACTAAAATTCGACGATTTGGTGGTGCCTAGTGATTAACTCAGCTGTGAGATTCTAGTGATTTGTTAACTACTTGCGCTTGGTGAATTGTTGTAACTTAAGTCGTTTCGATTAGTCTGATTGTAATTTGACGTTGTAAGTTAATCCTTACGACTTAACTCATTACGATCGGATCTATTGTAACTTGACTTGTCGCAACTTGACACTTAGTGCAGATTGTGACTTATCCAAGATCTCACTCTAAGTCATAATTGCATATCACATCTTTCGGTTTCTTTTGTTGACTTTAGTAAAATCCCGGGAGAGAATCGATCTCTCGGTTTAAGTCACAAGAGTTGTAAAACTCCGCTTAAGATTGTTTCATGGCATCTACAGCTTCAGGAACCTCAAAAGCTTTGGTGGTGAAAGTTTAAGAAGTGTTGATTACTGTCTTCTTCAACGTACCGACTAATTCTCTCTGTTTGGTACTCATGTCAAACGTCTTCTTAAACTAATCAGTGATTGCTCAGGGCTCAAGAATTTCATGAATAAGTCTATAGGGATAGTTAGATTCGGGTACTACCAGGTTGACACACGTATGGGGTATGGAGATTATGTCTCCAGTGACTGTATAAATTTCCAGGGTATACTACGAGGAAGGACCTGGGCACAGCTTGTTATCTGTTGGTCAACTTTGGAATTCCAATCTCGAAGTAGCTTTCAGTAAACACACGTACTTTATCAGAAAATTGGATGGTGTTGATCTTCTTCAAGGCAAACGTGTCACTATCTTGTACACCATCTCGATTTGACTTGATGCAGTCCTCTCACATCTACTTGTTGTCTAAGGCCTCAAAGAACCAATCGTGGTCACAGTACCTTTGTGTTAATGACTTGCACTTTGGTACCATAAATGATCCTCCTCTGTGTATCTTGAACAACGTCTACCGAGACTATTGTTCACAAAAGGATCATCTTTGTTCAGCTAGTCAACTGCGCTAATGTAAGAAGTATACCCACTAACCCAATAATGTCAACACCAGCGTGGAAGGTCCTCTTACCGTACAAATGGCAGTCACTAAAGTTGTCATTGAATTCATCGTTAGTTATGCTACAGATCATAAGGGATACCGAATCTACTACTTACAAACCCGACAAGTCTTGGAATTCATTCACATCACATTCTATGAGCTGTCTGAGCAAATGGCTTCTGCACACGTCAGTGTAGGACCCGCGCCTAAACTTTTGTCTTCTGAACCAACCAGTTCAGTTCTTGTACTTGTATCCCACTCCTGCATGTACCCTATGTACCATCTAACGATAAGGATTTGGAGATCTTGGCTAATTAAGTGGTTGATGAATACTTTGAGCCGCCAATTGGTGATACACCGGTACCACCAGCCATCGCAGCTTATGTTCCAAACGATCAAAATGGTCCATCTTGTTCTTCTTCAATGGCTCAGGACGCTCCATCAGCAAGTCATTCATCAACTTCATCATACATACAATCTCCTTTCGTACATCAAGGTTCTGCAGTCGACGAATCATTTTAAGTAAATCCATCTGCTTCACCTGATGTTGCTCCGTTCAAAGACACATTTGTCCCTGAATCTTCTTCTAAAGCTTCTTCTTCAAGAGATCTTAACACAAGCACATCAGTGTCCTAACCGCAACCACATGATCTTCATTATAATGGGAAATCTACTCAACCGGTGTCCACTCGAAGGCATCTGGACACACTTGCCTCACGGTGCTTTTATAATTCCATACAATTCTATCGTCTCTAAGTATGGGAATTGGCACCATCTCCAGACTGTGCAAAGATTATAGCTCTTAGATGGATTCTTAAAGTGAAATCTGATGAGCATGATAACGTTCTGTATACAAGGAAAGGGTTGCTGCTAAGGGTTACCAGTGGTGTGGTGAAACTTCACTTCGCAAGGACAGAATTTCAGCTGGCAGATTTCTTCACTAAGGCACTTCCGGGAGAATGGTTTCAATTTATTCTCCAGTAACTTGGTTTGGAGAGTCTCATGCCAGTATCACTCAAAAGTCTTCAGGAGGGGAATGAGGAGGAATGGATTCGTTTCAAATATCCTTTTATATAATATAAAACCCAGAAAAGAAAAATACAAAAATATAAAACCTATAAAAATCATAAAAATCAGAAAAATAGAAAATACCAAAAATAGCTTGTTTTTAAGGCATGTATTCTGGCATCGATTACATTTACGGTCCTAGAAATGTCATTTAATAATGACACGGGTCTTTAGATGAAGTTCGAACAGAAGTTCAAAATGTTTTCAAAACATGCCTTATATGGCTTGCAGTTATTTCAGACTGTAACCCGCGCTTAAATTATGGTTTGCTATTACTTCAGATAGCAACCCGGTTTTCAAAATCCGTNAACGTTCTGTATACAAGGAAAGGGTTGCTGCTAAGGGTTACCAGTGGTGTGGTGAAACTTCACTTCGCAAGGACAGAATTTCAGCTGGCAGATTTCTTCACTAAGGCACTTCCGGGAGAATGGTTTCAATTTATTCTCCAGTAACTTGGTTTGGAGAGTCTCATGCCAGTATCACTCAAAAGTCTTCAGGAGGGGAATGAGGAGGAATGGATTCATTTCAAATATCCTTTTATATAATATAAAACCCAGAAAAGAAAAATACAAAAATATAAAACCTATAAAAATCATAAAAATCAGAAAAATAGAAAATACCAAAAATAGTTTGTTTTTAAGGCATGTATTCTGGCATCGATTACATTTACGGTCCTAGAAATGTCATTTAATAATGACACGGGTCTTTAGATGAAGTTCGAACAGAAGTTCAAAATGTTTTCAAAACATGCCTTATATGGCTTGCAGTTATTTCAGACTGTAACCCGCACTTAAATTATGGTTTGCTATTACTTCAGATAGCAACCCGGTTTTCAAAATCCGTGTAAAACACATTACCTTGTTTTCACTGTGTGCGGATTATCCGAAAAGTTGTACGCTTCAGTGCAACCTTTCTTGTAAAAGAAGAGAAGTCTTCATTTCCCAAAATCTCTTTCTTCTAAAAATTCTTCAAAAGAGATTTTGTGGTGTTCAAGGTGGCCATCGGTCTTAAATTTTCTCGGGTACGACACTGCTCACATTAATGGGTATTAAACCCGTTAAAATTGAAAACGGGTCATTAATTGAGGGGGAGCGTATTTGCTCAAAATTTCTGCACCTTTAAAAATTTTGTGCACCAGCAACAGTGAAAAACCGAAAAGTGTCTCAAAATCAGTAAAAGTTTAAAATCTTATCACATTTCTCTCCAAAGCTTTTTCGAAAATCATTTAAATCAATTGGGATCACAAAATCTCAAAAGATTTGAAATTTTATGATCGGGGGAGAGAATGTGATTTAAATATGAAAACTGATTTAAAAGTGATGTTTTTGGAAATATAAAGAATGCTTTTGGACTTACGAGAATGCTCCCTTATGTGCTAAAATGTTAAAGATTTTGGATTTTAATCAAAGCACATACTAAGGGGGAGCAAGTGATTAAATGTGATGTTTTTGGACTTATAAAGATGTTTTTGGACTTACAAGATCGCTCCCATATGTGCTAAAATTTTAAAGATTTTGGATAATGAACAAAGTACATATTAAGGGGGAGCAAGTGATTAAAAATGATGAATAAATGATCTCGAATGAAAGCTCACCCGTATGTGCCAAAGTTTTAAAAACTTTCAAGATTGATTCAATCAATGTGCACATATTGAGGGGGAGCAAGTGGCTAAGAGTCGTTCGCGGGATTTTACAAAATCAAGTACAAACCGTGAAATGATTATGACTCAGTTTTGACTCATGAATTGACGAAACACAAGCGTTAGAATTCGAAAAGATTTATCCAAGTAGAAAAGTACCGTTTCGAGAAGCTCTTATTAGATGTATACTTTGACGGGTCTAACTTCCTTTTCAAGGAATGTTAACAACATCAAGTTAGTTATTAGGGCTAGTTATCACCTAAAAGCTGATAATGGATCCCTTTAACTAAGCAACGTAAACGTGTCCCTAGGGTATATGTCTATTAAGAGTAGATCAATTCAAAAAGTGCAACTCACCCCCGACATGTGCTAATTTCTTTCTACCTCCTATGAGCACATGTTAAGGGGGAGCAATTGAAAAATGATAAAACTCTCAAAGTGTTAACAAAACGGGTTTCTTTATCATAAACACTTTGAGAAAATTTTCAATGATTTGGTTATATGGCGATTGTGGAAAGATACCAAAAGACCAACCTCTTTAATTTAATGCATGGAGCTATAAGGATGGTAAGGTTAGGTATACGTTCCCATGATCCAATATATAGATTAGAAGTCCTTAGGAATGATTACAAAAAAGGAGAAAAGTGAGAAAGGGAAAAGTGCCGACTGAGACTGAGCTAGGACTGGAACAAACCCAACAAGGTTCTAGTGATGAAGTCTCGGTAAGCACTGAAGGGGTTGAAGAATTAAAAAGAAATAAAATGAGAAAGGGTGAAAAGAAATAGCCCTCCAATTATTCAACCTTAGGGCAGAAACCGGGTTCAACTCATATGCTACTGATTGTTACTAAGGTAACATCGATATTGAAGATAAAGACGTCATGGACCCAGTGACGCACTGCACTAAACCTTCCAGCCACTCAAGTTCTCTTAAAAGAGCTTGTTTCATTCTCACGGGGAACCGGTGTAAACTATCAACTTGTCTCTTAGAGCTAGTTGATATTGAAACAGGAGACCCCTCCCTAGTCTCCGAATAGGATAACCAAATGTGCACTTATCGAGTCTAGAGCCAAGAGATGCATCAAAGATCTCATAGGAACACTTGATATTTATACACTGGTGGTTCAACATTAAGGACACCAGTTGTAATATTTTGAGTCCTACGCAGATCTTAGCAATCTGCCAAGAACACTTATGAGGGAATGTACTCATGTATTTCCCAATGATTAAGCGGAAACTCCTGCCAGGGTCAACATCAAACAGCCCTGACAGCAGGTCACTTCGGTAATCACTTGTGGGTTACGCTTAGTGTGTACGGTGGTGTTCCAAAAGGTCTACAGTCGTGGGGTGATCTCCAGCGACTCACCTAATCGTTGGTGTACTTCGGTGTGTCAGTGTAAGCCCTTTTGGGGGCATCCGATTAGGAACGGCCTTGGTAAGGATTAGAGAAAGTCTTCACACTATGCTGTTGACAATCTCGAAGTCCGAACTTGTAAGTGCCGGTATGTTTATTACTAACCAAGTTTTATGCAGCTCAACATACCATACTTACCATGTTCACCACCATCACTCAAGTTCCACATGCTCATACCAACATCTACAAGGAGTCGTCAGAACTGTTCAACCGTGAAGATCTACTCAACAAAGATGTATGGGCATGTTGGAAAGGCGTACTCACACTAAAGACGAAGAAGTTGACGATTGATGCCGATTGTTGAAAAGATGCAGATTCATCATCTCATGCTTACACTTCAACATCATAACTCAAGATATCATGATCAAAGAATGGGCTTCGACTATGCTTCCACAACTCTGATGCAGAAGATCATGATCCAGAAAAGTGTAAGCATGACATCACAAAGATAATCACAACATCACAAAGAGACACATACACTCAAAGATGACTTGAAGCTAATTATATGGATGATGAGCGAAGAGCAAAGTCAAAAGATCATCATATACATCAAGGAAGTCATCTTGAGTCGTTTATCCATGAAGAATCAATAACTACGAGCTACAAAAGAATCTATAAAGATCTCAATGCAAGAAGTCAAGAATATTTCCAGTGGTGAATATTTCCAGGGGTGACCTCCCTTAGGGGGAGATTGTTAGGAATACGCTTTTTGTATAAGAAAGATTCGGTCACCCCAGATATGATTAAGCATTGTTTAGCTCGTAGTAGTTACATTAGTTAGTAATACGTAGATTAGAAGTAGATTAGTTCGCGGAAGAAGGACGGATCTTTACCCACTGTATACCTGATCCGCAGCCCAAGTGGCACGCCCTAGTGGCAAAACCCATGTACGTATATACCCTCTCCATCCTTGGAGAGGGTGAACCTCCCAATCTATTTTTTTTTTTGGTTTCATTCTCTCTATAGGTTCCACTCTCTCTCTCTCTTTCTCTCTCTAAATCTCATCTTCTTCTTTCTTTCATTATTTCTTTCTTTCTTCTTCTTTATTTGATCCATAATCACATCAAACCATACAAGATATAATATTAGTGTTCTACAACGTGAGCGGTAACGTATTCGAGAAAATTTAAGACCAATGGCCACCTTGTACACCACAAAATCTCTTTTGAAGAATTTTAGAAGAAAGAGATTTTGGGAAAAGAATAATTCTCTTCTTTTACTAGAAAGGTTGCACTGAAGCGTACAACTTTTCGGATACTCCACACACAGTGAATAACATAAAACTTTTAATTATTACATATTCCAAATTATTAAAAGTTAACATATTGTCATATTACATCACCTAATTAAAGTGGAGCTAGGTGATAGCAAAAAAATCCAGCTAGAAGAATCATTCGGTTCTTTGGAGAAGCATGTAGTCGCCCTCACGAACTCTGCCTCCCACATAGCACTCTAGACTGCGGTATATTCTTCTCATCTTCATGCGGTGACGAATGGCCTTTAGGAAGTCAAGGTTCATCTTCAAATCATGATCCGTCCATTGGCTGGTGTATCTTCCGGGTCTGGTAGAGTAGACTTGATATTCTTTCACACGGAAGTCTAGTGCACCATCGACCATTTGCAACGTCCCGTCACTGAACTTGTGGAATTCATCACTACGCATAACCACTGGAACGTTATACTTATCTCTGTAGACCACAGCACTTGGAGAATTAATCACAGTGAAGTCTGCTACCGGTTCCAAGCTACCAATCTCCAACTTCGGCTTGGTGAGGTTCAGTTGTGTTTGGTAGCTTTCGATGTCCAGTTGTAGGTCTTCAACACGCTTCCTTATAACTAGACCCCTTATCCAGTGAAGAACAGCAAACACAAGTGTCTTCTTCTCATTTGGTGGTAGATGATGCAATTTTCCTTGGATGTGCAGCAGATACAGATCTTCGAAGTCATTGGCCCGGAGATGTTTGAAGTCACCTTCACTAATCTCGTAGTCCCTCAGATCCGCACGTCTAAGAACAATGGACTTCAGGTAGTTGTATCCATAGATAGAATGAATCTTGACATTTACAACACTGATGATCTGAAGAGGCGAACGAGCAAACTTCTTGTCACCCTTGGCTTTGAACCTTTCCACATAGAATTCCTGCTTCTTAAACCACCAATGTGATATGCCCAAAGCTGCTGGAAGATCATACTCACACTCTTTATCAATCCACATAGCATCAGGTACCATCTGTTCCAAACCACTGTCATTGTAGCAAGCCGCTTTCATCTTGGTGATGGACAGAGCATACTTGCGTTGCTTATTCCCAAACCGAAGATATTCGAGATCTTTGTTGAAGAAGAAATCTGCCTGAATAGTGACGTGGCCTGGAGACCCACCCAAAGGAAGTGGTTTGCTGTAGCCGTGTTGGATAACTTCTTCATTGACTAGATCGTTGAACATCTTGTGACATTCTTCCATTTGAAACTGGAGATGAGTCACATCAGGATGAAACACCTTGACAATGTTGTATGCTGGGCCTTCCAGATCTTTCTGAGACAACTTGCTTAGTCCTCGCTCCTTGCAGAACCATGCAATAAATGACCCCATGTCTCCAGTTTGTGAGAGCAAGGAGTTATCAGCTGGAGGAACAAAGCTGCTGGCAATTGCATTGACCCAGTTATTGTCGCAGACTGGCTGATCTGATGGTGATATTGACCATGTTGGCTCAGTAGTTGGCAGCTTAGTGGTTTTTGGCCTGATACACGCCTGCAGCTCTTCTTTGGTGAGT
>LBNU01031488.1:85697-109440 GCA_014162995.1 Artemisia annua | reverse complement strand
TAACTTGTGAATAGTGAAATTGAAGAATTGTCCTGAAAATGCGGGTTGTCACAGTCTCCCCTACTACAGGGAACTTCGTCCCGAAGTTCGGCTTATGTTGGTCTCTAAAGTGGTATCGGGTAAAAGGTGATGATATCTTAGTCACATCTAGTCTTCTCGCTCCCAGGTAAGCTCATGATTCCTTAAGGATTACAAGGAACTTCAGGATAGTAATTTGACTTTGTTTCAACTGTTTGACCCCACGGTCCATAATTCATTGGTTTCTCCACCAAGTTAAACTTATGGTCGGGTTGAATTTCTCCTAATGGAATGGAATGAAGTGTGCTACGAGTGGTTCATTTGAAAGGCTTCTCTTGAGGTTTGAAATGTGAGATGGGATATGTATATGGATGTGTTGTTGAACTCTAGTGGAAACCCAAGTTTGTGTGTCAGCTGGCTGATGCTAAAATGAATCTTAAATGGTCCAATACATTGGGCTCAATCCCTCGCGTTACCAAGATTGTATCATGCCTTTCCAAGGCAGGGCTTTCAACATGGTTCATTTTCCCGTTCGAAAGGTGATGGTTTGCAATTTAGGGATGCCCGATCCGAATGATGTGCGTCATGCACCAACCTAGCTTCTATCGTTCCGTATTGCTTGTAACTGATTCCTGACTTGTAAAGATTTCCTTGTTGTTTCACAATTTAGTTCTTAAACCAGTGAATTGGAATGTGGGATTACTGTGTAAACTATTGAGCTCTAACAGAAGTTCAAGTCTGTAGGCTACTAGGCCCATTCTGTCTGGAATATTGAATGGTCCAATGTATCTTGGGTTTGTTTCTCATGTTCTTGGTGAATTGTGTCTCAAATGGTGTTGTCTTTGGGATCTTGTGATAGCTATTGTTGTCAATGAATCCGATTTATAGCAAATGGTTAGCCCAACCATTTCCAGATCCTCACACCCGACTTGGGCACATCTCCTTATGTTTGAATCGTTTTGTAATTCTAACCATTTGTCTGAAGGTGATAGGTGGTGTGGTTCCAAAGGAATCTTAAAGAAATCGTCAAAAGTTTGAGGTGAATCGACTCCCCTCATTAGGAATGATTAGGATATGTATCATGGATCCTGTAGAAAAAGTCTAATAAGGTTAAGTCTGTCAAGGAAGTTATTGGAAAGAATAGGTTAGGATAGGTTTGTGATCCTCCGCAAGAATGTCATGAATCGAGTCTTTCTCCACCTACGGCGCTGGGTCCCCATTACTAAGATTTTTCCCATGCTTTATGTCCTCATATCACCAAAACCCTAAATGTATAATGATGTAATATAGTGATTAAGTTTCAAAGTTTATTTTGAGGTTGTGTGTTTTGTTCATAAACCTTTCCCGAATAAATGAATTTACAACTTTAAGAAAATGGCTTCCTAAGTAACATTTTCCTTGGTGTTTCAAAATTTAGTAGTTATGCACAGTAGGACAGTTTTCATCAAGAGGTGAATGGTATGGTTTGCCAAAGATTGATGTTTAAAATTCCTTAATGTCCAATAGTTTTGTAAAAGATTAATCAAAAGGAATTTGCTTATCAAAATAAGACCTCATAAAAGTATTTCTTAAAAGATATATGATTTGTATAACTGTCGTTTGGAGAAAAATCCATTTAAGAGTGAAAGTATTAAGAGTATAAAATAGTCGGGTAGGTATTTCTGTACAAATGTGTGGATGTCTAACATGTTCGAGTGACGTCTATTGGTGAGGTCATGTTCAATTGAAGGTTCTATAATCTTGGTTAGGAGGCTGGACTTATTTCTATAGTGTTGCTTGGTGAGCATTCGTACCATAACGAATATTTTAATTCAGTCAAGCCAATACTTTCTAGATGATAGAATTTTTGGCGATCCGGCCAGTGATAGTGGTTTGAATAGTTTTGTGATATCTTGAGATTTCTGTTGAGTTTGAATGATCTTAATGTACCGAGGGATCCTCCTCATAGATGGTATGGAAGTCTTTCCTGGGGAGGTCTTTGATAATATCCACTTATCAACATTGACCGTAGGGAGTGATGAGTGACCTAGGAATCCATAGGGTGTCGTCTAATCCTTGTATATGGGACTGGGGAAAGAAAATGATAGTGATGGTGGGAAGGGAAATGACTGTAACAACTGCTATATGAACAAGGGTGAGGAAGTCTCATGACAATGATGAAAGAGAGTATGGTGATGTAAATGTATAGTGTACAAATGGGGAAGTTCAGGAGATGCAGTGATTAATTGGCATGCTTCAATCCATGGGTTAACGAAGTGATGTAGATGTGAATGTTCTTGCAACGCTTGAATACGCACACATGAATGAAAAATTTGGAAAAATCAGATAGGAATGCAATCCAGACATAATTTCATCATAACTACTCTCAGTGTTGCAAAATTTATTTCTGAGTCGGATATAGGTGGTCAGCCCATATCCTCCTGTCCCGGGTCGAATGTAGATGACCAGTCTACATTCCACCGAGGTTCCATGAATTCTGAAATACCCAGCTCAGTTATACTAATACTATGTCCTTCATTTATGAAAAGAAGTTCTGACGGAATAATGCAAATGACCAAACTGAAGTCGAATGATGAAACTACGCAAGGAAAAGCGTAATAATAAGGCTCATATGTTGTGTAAGCATATTAATATGGTATACAATGATAATGATCAACTAGAATAAGTGTTTGTTGTATATCTAATAATGAGATACAATTCTCATCACATATGTCCGCAACAACTACCAATGAGGCATCAGCTTGGCAGGCAGGCACGCGGCGGTCATAGGGTTAAGTTTCCATGAAAGTAGCCATAGTCTAGGTTTCAAAAACACCCAGTTCTCTTTAGCTCATGCTCTGATACCAATCTGTCACACCCCCAAAAATGGTTTGTAGCGGAAAGTAATGTCTTTGGGGTGCAACTCAATTGGTGCCACAACACAAGTGTAAAGAACAGTTTTCATCTTCAATCATTTAGAATAAAATAGTTTAGCAAATGTGTTGAATTACATTGTTAAAAGTAGTGCGGAATTAGGCCCTTAAAACTAGAATGTAGAATGGTCCCATATGAATATCAGAGTCTTCTATGACCATGCCATGCCCTGCCAAAACCTCCAGTAGCGTGCCATTGAATAANGCCGCGTTCTGAGGCTGAGGAGGACGCATCTTTCACAGATGCGCAGATGGAGTAAGTACTTTATTACCTTTATTGCATGATTCCTTGAATTCGTAGGCTGTTCCTAACTTAGTTTCTTTGTTTCTGCAGTGTGGATGCTGAGAAGTCTGGAGGGGACGCATCCATGGCCGATGTTGAGAAGGAAGTTAGTTCATCCCCTCCCCCCATGTAAGTATTTTTGATAACATGCGTAGATTCTTCTTAGTACTTCCCTCTTTTTGCACCTTCGAACGCAAGTAATGATTGTTTATTTTGTCTATCGTGCAGTAAGCAGCAGACAGGGGATGCTGGCGCACAAGATGGAAGTGCGTCACCCAAGGTGAGTCCCTTTTTGGATGGGGGCTCGCCTAGGGATATCGGGGAGGAGTCAAGACCATTTGACTCTGTGATGGAGGAGCTGGCCTCCGTCACCGCGCGCCAGGCCAAGCTGGTGGCGCAGGCGAGGGCGTGCTACGTTGGTGAAAGCAGCCGCTCTTCCCAGTATGAGGAGGAGATAGCTAGCCTGCAGGCGCAATTAGCGGCCGTGCAGGCTGAATTAGCAAGCTCTAAGGCTGATCAAGAGTGCGCAGAGGCGTCTGCGCTCTGCGCAGAGGCTGACTGACGGGAAGCTGTCCATGATGGCTGAGTTGGAGCATGAGCGTGCTGTCGCAGACCGACACAGGATTGATTCCCTGTGGGCGCTGAAATACCTTCAAGCGAACCGAAACAAACATTTCGCGAACCTTGAAGAGTTTCGCAGCGTTGTGGAGACTGCGTTGAAGAGGCAGGAGGAGAAGCTCCATCGGCTCAGCATCGAGTATGATGAGGAGTTATATCCTCACATGGTGCAGTCTGTGGCTGAGCGCAGGTAAATTTGTTGTTTCTTTAGTTGCTTTTATATACTTAGACTTTTTACCATACTAACACTTTGTGTCATTGTGTAGGTGGTTGATCAGTCATGGTCTTCACTTGGCCGCCATGTGCAAACTGGAGGCTCCGGAGGTCACCACGGCCTTCGGAAAGGTGGTGGAGTGCGCTGTTGCGCACGGCAAGACTGTGGTTGCTGACAGGCTGGATGAGGCTAAGCTCTTGACTGTGCCTCTCGCTGAAGTCCCTGGCTACAATGCCAGTGCTCGTGCTGAGCTCCTTGCTGCCATGGAGGAGTTGAAGAAGCTCTAGCTTCCCCACATTGCGCGATTGGAGCGTGACCAGGACCAGCCAATCAGCGTGATCATGGCGGGGCTAACTCTTCCAAGGCATCTGCAAGATGATGCTGACCAGCAGGTGGACTTCTATCGGAAGCCTGACGTGGCGCAGCTGAAGGTACCCATTTTTGCTCAGCCGCGTGATATTTTGAATCCCTTCCGTATTGAGAAGGAGATTTCTTTGCAAAGGTCTTTAACTGCTCATGCATCCAGGGTCACCAGGAAAAAAGGCGTGAAAGGGAAGGCCCTTCTGTGCGGCATCGGCGCTGCTCATCTGCTTAGGTCGGATGGTGTGCCAGTGACAGTGGCCACTCTTTCTCCCAATGATGCTGAGCTGCTTAAAAGACTTGGCGATGCTAAAGAGGCAGCGTTTTGTGGGAGCTCCAGCCAGCTGAGGCATACATATAGCATTTAGCCTTTTGTACTTAGTTTTTGTTGAACAGATTTTGTAGAAACTTGTTCTATATATGAAAAAGTTCCTTTCGTACTTAGAGTTTTTATAATTTCCAAGTACTTATGCTTTTGAACTCGTAGTTCGTATATAACTCATGTATCTTTCTTATTGAGATATTTTTAAGTATCCAAGCGTGCTTGGGAAAATCATAATCGTGTATGAATTTCACGAAGTAAGAACCATATTCGTGTATGGAATTTTTAACTTTAGAAAATAAATCATAGTTTTCTATGGATTTTTATAAGTGTACTTGTCGTATTTAAAGGAATCAAGAGTCTTGGTTTCCTAAGTTGTTAAACGCGCATAGTGTGCCCTATTGCGCATCCATCGTGGGGTGCGCAAGGAACTTGCGCCAACGTCTTGAGCGCAAGGTGTTTAACAAGGATACGTGATCCAAAGTTGATGGGTTTGCAACCCTCTTACTCAACGAGTTGTTTAGTAGGTTAACTCATCCTTTTTACCAACATGGGTATTAATTAGTGCATGCACGCCATGTAGGCTAAAGGTAATGTAACCAACACATTGAAATATAAACAGTATTTAAATAACAATGTAAAGAAATTATGTCGCGGAGTTAGCTAGAAACCGCGAGTTTTTTTATTAATACTTGCAAGTTTTGTAAAAGAAAAATACTTATTTAGATAAGACTCAAAAATAAAAGTACATGGATCTTTATTGAGGCACTTTCTAAAGTGCGTGAGTATCCATGTTGGGCCGTAGCCTGTTCTAAAGATAACATCTCTTGAGATTGCGAACATTCCACGTTCGTTGTAGCTCGTGGCCATCCTTGTTGCGTAAGTTGTACGCTCCTTTTCCAAGTGCTTCAACGACCTCGTAAGGTCCTTCCCACTTTGGTCCTAGCTTTCCAGTGTCTTCTGCGCGGCTTGAGTCGTTTTCGCGGTATACGAAATCACCTGGTCGGAATGAAGTGTTGCGTACTTTGGCATCATAGTATCCTTTCATTCTTGACTTGGCTTTCTCTTCCCGTATCGCTGCGCGTTCACGTCGCTCTTCCAATAGATCTAAGTCTATGCGCCGCTCATCATCATTGGTAGCCGTGTTAACTTCCGCAGTACGGATAGTTGGCATTCCAATTTCAGCTGGTATGACAGCTTCTGTCCCATAGACCAAAGAGAAGGGAGTGTCTCCGTTGCTAACCTTAATGGTTGTCCGGTGCGCCCAGAGAACATGTGATAGTTCTTCTACCCATCTTCCTTTGTGTCTGTCCAGGCGCGCTTTGATTCCTTCACCCAGGCTTCTATTCGCGCGTTTAACCAGACCATTGGTTTGTGGGTGACTTACTGACGCAAAGTGTTGCGTGATGTTCAGCTGTTCGCACCAATCTTTGAATGGATTATCACGGAATTGTTTTTCGTTATCTGAGATAATTTCACCAGGTAATCCAAAGCAACATACTATGTTGTCCCATACGAATCGTTTTACTTGGTTACCTGTTACGGTCGCTACTGCCTTTGCTTCGATCCACTTAGTAAAGTAGTCTATTGCCACAATAAGGAATTTCAATCCACCTGCGGCAACAGGGAAAGGTCCAGCGATGTCAATACCCCACTTGTAGAATGGCCATGGTGATGTGATGGGTGTTAGCTCATGTTGTGGTCGGCGCGGAATGGGTCTGTATACTTGGCAATCGCTGCACTTCCGTACCAGATCTCGCGCATCACGGTGCATAGTTGGCCAATAGTATCCAGACCTTAGGGCGCGCACTACAATGGACCGTGGTCCTGAGTGCATACTGCATGAGCCCGCATGGATTTCTCGAAGTACATAATCTGCCTGGAGGGGTCCAACGCACCTAAGCCATGGTTGTAGGAATGAGCGCCTATATAAGACGTCATCTCTAAGCTTGAATCGCTGCGCTGTGCGCCGGATTCTTCGAGCTTCCTTCTGTTCTTGGGGGAGTATGCCTTTGCTGATGAAGTCAATGATTGGTGTCATCCACGTAGGGCCTTCTTCTTCTATTACCGTGGATACTTCCATCTCAGAGTCGACTTGTCTTTCAGGATTTCTACCAATACTTGTTTTGACAGACGTGCGAAACTTGTAGACGCAATTTTGCTCAATGCGTTTGCTTTCTTGTTCTCCCCTCTAGGGACTTGTGTGATTGTGAATCTGTCAAATCCTTGGATTAAGGATTTTGTTTTTTCAAGGTATTGGATCATGTTGTCTTCCTTAGCCTCGTATTCTCCTGACACTTGGTTGGCCACTAATCTGGAATCTACGTTTGCCTCTAGGTTGCGTACACCCATTTGTGTTGCGATACGTAGTCCAGCGATTAGGNTTACCTTGGATACTTCCATCTCGGAGTCGACTTGTCTTTCAGGATTTCTACCAATACTTGTTTTGACAGATGTGTGAAACTTGTAGACGCAATTTTGCTCAATGCGTCTGCTTTCTTGTTCTCCCCTCTAGGGACTTGTGTGATTGTGAATCTGTCAAATCCTTGGATTAAGGATTTTGTTTTTTCAAGGTATTGGATCATGTTGTCTTCCTTAGCCTCGTATTCTCCTGACACTTGGTTGGCCACTAATCTGGAATCTATGTTTGCCTCTAGGTTGCGTACACCCATTTGTGTTGCGATACGTAGTCCAGCGATTAGGGCTTCGTACTCTGCCTCGTTGTTCGTGGCAGTGAATTCAAAACACAAGGCATATGTAAATTCCATTCCTTCTGGATTGGTGAGAATAAGGCCTGCGCCTGAACCATCTACGCATGAAGATCCGTCCGTAAACAAGATCCATGGTTCTTGCAACTCCACCTTGGGTGTTTGAGGTATGTCATCAGCGTCTGGCTTTTCAATAATGAAGTCTGCGAGTATCTGCCCTTTGACCGCGGTGCGTGGTCTATAGGAGATGTTATGTTCACCTAGCAGTACACTCCACTTCTGCAATCGTCCCGACGCATCGGGTTTGCAGATGACTTGCTTGATGGGTTGGTCTGTAATCACCACTATGGGGTGCGCCTGAAAGTATCTGCGCAGCCTCTTGGCTGCAAATACCAGCGCCAGTACTAGCTTCTCCATCGGGCTGTAGTTGATCTCCGTTTTCTTGAGTGCCTTGCTTACGAAGTACACTGGTGTTTGTACCGAGTTCCTATCCGTCAATAGTACTGCGCTAACTGCTCCATGAGTCGCGGATAAGTACATTATCAACTCCTCCCCTGGTCGGGGTGCGACTAACTTGGGAAGCGCTGCTATTGTTTGCTTGAGCTGCTGGAACGCTTCCTCCGCTTCGGTGGTCCAGCGAAAGTCTCCCTTTTTTGTGCACTTCTTTAGTGTTTTAAAGAGTGGTAGGGATTTATCCGCTGACTTGGATAGGAATCTATTTAGACCAGCTAGCTTTCCATTCAGGGATTGGACTTCCTTTAACGTGCGTGGTGAAGGAAGTTGGATGACTGCTTCCGTCTTCTCTGGGCATGGTTTAATGCCATCCGGTTCTATCAAGTACCCTAAGAACATACCTTCTGTAGCGCCAAAAGTACACTTCTTAGGGTTCAACTTCATGTTGATTTTACGTAGTGTCTTGAATGTTTGTTCAATGTCTCGCACTACTTCTTCTTCAGTATGGTTCTTTATGACTAAATCATCCACAGACTTCCAAGTTGCGACCAACTTGCTTCTCGAATGCGTTATCCACCAAGCGCTGATAGGTGGCACCTGCATTCTTTAGTCCGAAAGGCATCTTTGTGTAACAATAGACGCCTTGGCTTGTATGGAAAGCTGTCTTTTCCTCATCCTCCTTAGCCATTTGGATTTGGTGGTACCCTTTGTATGCGTCCAAGAAGCATTTGAAGGGGTATCCACATAAGGATTCCACTTTCCAATCTATTTCTGGCAGTGGGTAGCAATCTTGAGGACATGCTTTGTTGAGGTCTGTGAAGTCTACGCACATTCGCCAGCTGCCATCGCTCTTTTTAACCATGACTGGATTAGATAGCCAGTCATGGTAGTAGACTTCGTGCATAATACCTGCATCCACCAGTTTGTGTACTTCTTCCAAAATGGCTTTTGCGCGTTCTGGAGCTTGGCCGCGCTTCTTTTGCCGTATTGGTGGATATCCTTCTCGGATTTGCAGCTTATGCTCTGAGATCGATCGAGGTACACCAGTCATATGCTTTGGCTCCCATGCAAAGACATCCAGGTTTTTCTGCAGGAGTGCGCATACGGCTGCTCTTCCTTTTTCTGACAGCGAACCCCGAGTGACACCTGTTGTTCAGGGTAATCAAGGTGAATTGCCACCTTTAGATTTGGTGTCCTAGCTGCGCCGTGTTCTGGAGTGTCTGTAGTTTCGCATGTAACTGTGTTACATTCTTCCGGAGGCACGGCGTTATTGTAGAGGGTGACAATGCCACCTTCTACTGGAAATTTCAGCATCCCATGTGCCGTAGATGGCACTGCGCGGAGGGCTGATATTCCTGATCTTCCAATGATGCCATTGTATGGCGATGGAGATCTAATCACCATGAAGTTCATCCAAGCTTCGGTGGAATGCTCCTTGTTGCCAACTATTACCAGCATGCGTAGCTGTCCGATTGGCCATATCTTCTCTCCTGTAAAACCTGTTAGAGATGTTGCGGCAGGAACTAGCTGGCTTTGTATCTCCGGTCTCAGCCATTTGAAACAATGTTCATACATTATTTTTGCGGATGCTCCTCCATCCACATACATACGGTGGATATCGTGACCCCCCGCATGTATTTCGATGGTGAGTGGTTCCGCTACTGCGTTGTCCGCAGTCAACTTGGGAAAGGAAATTTCATTAGTAGAAGAGAACCTTTGGCTGACTTTTTGCTTGACTTTGCATTGCCATGATTGTATCATGTAAATTGTGTCTGCCTTATCCTTAGGTGGTTCTTTCTTATCTCTGGTTCTTTGCTTGTCCTTCCCTTCTTTAATATTCTTGACTAAGTGGTCCATCCTGCCCTCTTTTACTAATTTATCAATTAGTTGGCGTAACTGGACGCACTCATTTGTTGTGTGGCCTTTTTGTCCATGATAGTCGCAGTACCCATTCCCTGTGCGCTTTCCTTCTGGAGTGCGCATTGGTGGGGGTTTAGGGAAATTTTCTCCCTCTGTTGCGAATATCTCTCTAGGGGTTTTTGTCAACGGGGTATACTTGTCGTTCCCCCGTGCGCCTCCATCATTGCGATAGCCTTTGTTGCGATTGCCGCCATGGTTATTGGATTGTCTCNATCAATTAGTTGGCGTAACTGGACGCACTCATTTGTTGTGTGGCCTTTTTGTCCATGATAGTCGCAGTACCCATTCCCTGTGCGCTTTCCTTCTGGAGTGCGCATTGGTGGGGGTTTAGGGAAATTTTCTCCCTCTGTTGCGAATATCTCTCTAGGGGTTTTTGTCAACGGGGTATACTTGTCGTTCCCCCGTGCGCCTCCATCATTGCGATAGCCTTTGTTGCGATTGCCGCCATGGTCATTGGATTGTCTCCTTGACTGTTCTTGCGGTTTATAATTCGAGTATCCTTTTTTGCTATCTGCGACGGCAGCTTCCCCTTGGATGAAGGACCTCGTGCGCTTCATTAGCTCATCAAAGGTTTGGGGGACTTTATCATTTAACTTCTTGATAAGGTCCTGATTATTAATCCCATTCATGAATCCTGAAATTTTTAGTACTTCAGGGCATGCTTTGATGTTTATCCACGCATATTTGAAGCGCTCCATGTAGGCGCTCGTTGACTTCCCTTGGCGCTGTTTCACTCTGGCCAATTCCGTTGGGTCTTTAGGGCACTTCTTTCTTTGAGTGAAGTTCACGCGGAATGCTTTCCGCAACTCTTCATACCCTTTTATGCTTCTCCGTGGAAGCTTGCTAAACCAATTTCGCGCATTCCCTACTAATGTGGAATTAAACATATGGCACCACACAGGTTGTGGCCAATTTTCGATAGTAGCAGCAGTTTTGAAAATTTTTAGATGATCATCGGGATCACCTGTTTCATCATATGTTTTGACATTGGAAGGCATGTGCCTTTTCTTGTTGTCAGAGTAGTCGCTGATGCATTTTGTAAACGCGTCGACCTTTTGGCGACGCCAAGGGAGGGATATGTCATCGTCCTCTTCCTCGCGGCGTCTTCCTCTGGACTTCCAGTGTCCAGTCTCGCTATCCCCATTGTCCGAGGAGCTGTTTGAGGAAGAGTCGTCTCTTCTACGACGCTTGCGCCGTTTTTCCTCGGAGTCTGAGCTTGAGAGGCTTTCGTTTGGGGAGATTCGCCTGCCCAATCTATCATGAATTCTACTGTTTCCAGATCTAGAAGAACCCTCGCTTGGTGAGCGCCGTCGTCCCAATCTATCGTGTACTCTGCGACTCCCCAACCTAGTGTGGACGTTAGTGCGTCTCTCACTATCTCCGTGTTCCTCCGAGTACTGTGAGTTGGATGGCGTGCCAAGCCTAGCGCGGACATCGATACGCCTTCCATTGTTATCGCGCTCTTCATAGCGCGGTGGGGAGGTTCCATTAAAGTCAAGTCGAGCGTGTAGGCTCTGACTTAACCTTCTTCTTTTCTCCTCTTGCAGGAGATTATCCAACGTTTCAAAATTTCGTGATACGAAATTTTTTAACGTCATTTCCTGAGGATCTTCTTCCTGCGTAACGATGTTTTCTTCTAAATTGATCCTCCTTTCTCGGTCAGGTGCGCCCGGCGGCGCTGTGTTGTCCACAGCGGATTCCGTCTGGTGAGGAGTAGTGAAGAGAGTGCGCTGGAGATCCTTATTGTTAGGGACCACCGTAGCAGTCTGAGTAGTTGTAGCGGGTAACTCCACTGTCGGGAGAGTTGGAGTTGGTTCCAGCTCTATGTGACCAGGCGCACTGGTTGTCCCAGTGGTTTGCCTAGAGGTCAGATCTGGGTAGTTCCTCCTCGGAGGGTCATTGCGTGTCTTGTCCAACTGTGGAGTCCGCTGGTTTGAGTTTTTGTGTTTCGTCATCCTAGTTCTTAGTGTAGGGTCCCACGGATAGCGACACTTGTTGATACAAAAGTTGGGCGTTCCTTGTTTGGGTTTCTGTTCTCGTATCAATTAGATGATATTGCTTGGGGACCTGTGCACTAAGAAAGCAACAAACACCGTTAGGCTTATCGAGGGATTGTCTCCCCCGATTATCCTCCGGCGTGAGAGTAAGTAATCGAATTAAGGGTTGTGAAGAGTTTTAGGGTTTGCAAGTCATACCTTAGACGAGAGCTATGATGCCCTATTTATACACACGTAACCGATAAGGTTTCGTGCTCCTTACTCTTCGGTATGTCCCGCGTATCGCGGATATTTGATATACACTCCATAATTAGGAGATATCCTTATCAAATCTATAAATAATTATTGGGCTTGGGCCCTGTGAGCCCAAACCATCTAAATGGTAGTCCATTTATTGTTATGGCGGCCCACGCGTGGTGGGCTTAAATGTTAGTAATGTCTACTAATCGGGTTCGTGACCCGATGGAGGACTATACGTCATCACCCCCCCCCCCCATATACATAGGGTCATAAACATGACGCTAGAAACCATTATAAAAGTAAGAACTAGGAGGCCTGTAAGATGGTCTAGCATTATGCCTATGCATGTCAGTGGAAAAAGGGCTGTCAGCAGAAACTGGGTAACCAGCAGAAACATGCTTATCAGCAGAGACTGCTGTATCAGCAGAATGGAATCTACTTATGTGGTGTGTTGCTGGTCTAGGTTTCTGTTGAGTAGCATAAACACCCATTCTTTTCTTATGAAAATCACAATCCTTAATCAAATGAAATTTACTACCACAAACAAAGCATGTTTTCTTCTTAGAAGATTTGTTCATAACATTAGAAGATTTATTACAAACAAACTTATTCAAACCATGAACTGAATTGTTTTTAACAGACTGAAAGGAATTGTTTTTCATATAAGTAAAAGACAAGTCTTCAAAAGATGATGTCTTGGAAATTGATTCTTCAGCAGCAACTCTTGAGTGAGCAGACTTGAAAGACTTGGGTGATGGACTGGGTGAGGTCTTGGGACTTGAATCACAACTGGCAAAGCTACTTGTAGAGGTCTCAGATGTCTTGTCACTGAAAGAACAAGAGACATAATCATTAGAGTCATTGCCAGGAAGCAGACAAGTTAGAAGACTTGTTGCCAGTATCTAATTGTGATTCAACTAAGACTAGAGTGGGTGAGGTAGGCATAAAAGTTCCTGTAATGGTGGGAGAGACAGAGTGCATTTCTCCCTCCTTGATAAACTTAACAGGAGTCTGGAATTGCAGAGGTGGTTCAGGGTCAAAGACACTTGGTTCACTAGGGTCAAAAACCTCATCTGGACCTATGTAGTCTCCATACACTAAAGCTCTCCTAGACCTAGTGGACTGTGAACTATTAATAAATTTTTCTAAGCTTTTAGCTCCTTGTTGCCACTTAAGTCTACCTGCAAATTCATTATCAAACTTAACTTGTAACTCTTGTTTCTCCAAATCAACTCTAGCCTTTTCTTTCTCAGAGAACTTTAACAAATTTTCAGTATTTTCCAAGTCTCTTTTTAATACTCTAATCTTTTCTTCATAAGCTAATTGATTATTTTGAAACCATACTTTTTGTTGCTCTATTGTTTTAACAGCCCCTTTATAGGCCTGTACCTGTACATAGCATTCATTGTATTGTGGTTCCATTTCATCATAAGCCTTTTTAAGTGCATTATATTTACTATCACATCCAAAAACACAATTTTGTACCTGAGATGAGATGCCCATGAAGGCAAATTCCCCAGCCTCATCTTCAGTGTCACAGCATGCCAGATATGAGTAGAGCTGAGGAGCACTACCCTCCACATCATCAGCTTCATGATCCTTCCAATCTACATGTTCATCCACATATACCAAAGCCTAGGAATCTGGTGAGTCCTCTTCCTTTTTCTTGAATGCAGAATATCTTGTCTTATCATCAGATTTCTTATCATTACACTCTCTTGAGAAGTGACCCATTTGACCACATGCATAGCACTTGACCTTCTTTCTATCAAATCTTGTTGGATCCCTTCCCTTGAAATTGAACTTCCTCCCAGCCTTCTTCTCAAACCTCTTGATGTTGACTGAGAGCATACCCATCTGCCATTTAAGGTTCATCTCCTCCAAGTCCAGTGGATCTACCTCCTCAAAGTCATCAAAATCTAGTTGCTGCTGAGGTTCATAGTCAGCAACAAAAGAGTGAAGCACATCCTCTAACATACTACTAGAGTGATTGTTACTCTTTGGTCCAGAAGTGATGTAAGAAGATGAAGAACTTGGACTTGCAGTCAGCCTATTTGAGGTAGTGCTGACAAAGGCTGTGTTAGGAGGAGGTGAGGAAAAGGAGGAGTGCCCTTTAACATCAAGCTCAAGACTCCTGAGCTTGTTGTAGAGACCATCAAAAGAGAGGTAGTCAAGGCCACCCTTGGTCTTAAGTGCAATACTAACTTGAGACCAAGAAGGAGGTAGGGCTCTTAAAAACGTAGAATTATAGTCTTCATTGTCAGGCTTGGCTTGCAGCTGATTCAACTGACTCAGTATCTTTTGAAATATGTCATAGCCCTTGTACAGACCTTCTTCTTCAGTTATTTTGAACTCCTGGAACTCCTGCTTAAGCATGGACTTCCTCATCCTCTTGGACTCATCATTGCCCCCAAACCTTGCTTTAATGGCCTCCCAGATGTCCTTGGCATCATCAAGGTAGTGAAAATCACCCATATGGTCATCTGGTATAGCTTGAAGCAAGATAGTTCTTGCTTTGTTTTCCCTTTGAACTGCCATAACTTCTTCAGCAGTTGTAGGAGCAAGAATAGTGATGTGGCCATTAGGATCTTTGCCAGTCTTTTACTAGCTACTACCCTTGAGAACTACATTCCACAGATTGTAATCAGTGTTTGTGATCCAATTCTGCATCTTCATTGCCCAAATCTCATATTCATCCTTCTTGAGATAAGGGAACTTTGCATTGTTGCTGGTGAGGGTAAGCTGGGTAGCTGCTGATGTGTTGTTGGGAGTTTGGTTAACATCTGATGTTTCTGAGTGAGCTGACATGGTTGTAAGGTGTTAAAAGATGTGTTTAGTGAAGAAAGTGAGTTCGTAGTATACAGAGATCCCCCCGAGGCTCTGATACCACTTGTTGAAACTATAGACCTTGATAGATCTAAGAGCCTTTGGATCGTTAGAATACTCTTGTAATCAAAAGTACACTAAAAGAAAACCTATGTATATCTAGTATTCAAGCGGAATTTAAACACAAGACTAACAACAAATAACTAAGAACTCTTTGATCCTCTATGGATCTTTTATTAATCACTAAGATTGTTTTTGGAACTCGTACATAATGCATTGGCCGTGGGTTCCTTTTATACTACAAGAAACCCTAAACCTTCTTACAAGAAACGAATAAAGATAAAACATTGAAAGATATTCTACATATCTTGTCCTAAAATAACTAAACTCTATCCGTTCTATTACATTCCTACGGATGTACTATATCAGCAGGAACCAAATAAGTCAGCAGGAACCATCGTCAGCAGAAACCAATATGTCTTCAGCAAAATCCTGTCAGCAGGAATCAATAATTCCTAACACAGTATTTGCTTCCCAAGTACCTAAAACTCAAATAGAAACCATTTAAGGCAATAAATGATCAAATATGTACGAATTTAGAGGCTAAATGACCCCTTAAAAGTGTATGAAATTACACCTCATCAAAAACATAAAGTAAAGACACAACAATTTTCAACGTTTAAATTCTTATTAGAAGTAAATCAAAGAATTTATACCCAAGTATTTGCGGAACAACACTTGGGATTGAATGATAAGTATGGAATAGTCTCCTCACTGAACTCAAAGTAAAACCCAAGTTATACTTTGAGTAACAACTATGCTTAACCAACTGAGTTTTACATCAGGGACCTAGTTTTGTTTTAGAGGAGTAAAAGTGTTTGTGAATGTTTCAACATTAAATGTACAAACTTGCCAAACTTTTACTCCTTCTTACAACATTATTATATAGCCTAATGATTGGTTAGTAACCATTAAGCAAAGAATGCGTGTCAAAGTTTTAGTGGATAAGGTACATGTGTACTTTTATCCTTATTAAACAATTCTATTCTAAGTATGTGACAAACGTGCTTTTTGAATAACATTGTTGACAATTGTTCTGCTTTATGGCCATTCTTAGACATGTTTTTTACCTTTGATTGATAGGGACTTGATCTTATCATTTCAAATGTATCCGCCTTTTCGTCAATCACTTAGACATTTGTCTAAGTCTTAAGGTCTTTATTTGTTGAGGAGACTGATGGGGTTCAATGATCTTATTGTCATCACTCATTGAACCTATTACTTCTTCTTTTGTTCAAGGATTTCATTCACTGAGTAATGCCTCACTGAATGGTGAGTCTTTCTCTTAAACTCAAGTAGAACGTCTTGCAGATAACTCAAAGAATGACTATTTATTCAGTGACTTGATTGTGTTTAAATGGTTATCTAACACTTAAATTATTTTCGAGTAAATTACATAAATGGTCACTATGGTTTGTCCATTTTTTCACATTTAGTCACTGAACTTTTTTTTTGACATACATGGTCACTGAAGTTTCAAATCGTTACAGATTCAGTCCATTTCGTTACATAAATGGTCACTGAAGTTTCAAACCATGGTGACCATTTATGTAACGAAATTGAAACCTTAATGACTGGATCTGTAATGATTTGAAACCTTAATGACCGACCTTGTCAAAAAAAAAGTTAAGTGACTAAATATGAAAAAATGGACAAACCATAGTGACCATTTATGTAATTTACTCATTATTTTCTATTCAAATCATTAGATATATATCATTGGGCATTGAATTGGCCCAACATTTATTTTCATGCTAATCCTTTCGGATTGTCCCTCAGTAGTTACTTTATCCTCTTGACTATTGTCCCTTTTTATTTTAGTGCCACTTCCGTTTTCCTTGAAATAAATCTTAAAACCCATTACTTTACTACTTTTTCTTAAATTATAAAAATACTAAAAAAGATAGCCCCATCCCTTAGAGCATTAAGAAGCTGCCTTCATTTCCTCATCGCTATTCACCTAAAGAATGAACTTCCTCCATATATTTGCGTATACTACTCAACAATGATTATGTAAATTGCATAGAGGTTGAAAACTTTCTAATCATTACTTTCTTGAGACCTAGGGGAATCAATCAGAAGAAATGTACCCTAAATTTCTTAAGGAGCTCCAGAAGAAAAGTAGAGGGGTTGCAGATTCAAGAGAAGTAAATTATCCGATAATATATTCCTATGGCATCTTTTGGAAATTCAATCATCTTAACCCCAAGACCCGGAAGACGTGGGTTTAATTCAAAAGGAATATTATACGTTTGCACTAACGTATCAAGCTTTGATTGTTTTAAAGAAAGGATAACTTATACATATCTCTTTTTGCCATGATAACATAAGACAAAATAGAGTATCAGTTACTTGGAAGAAGAAAAAAAAGGCGGAGCCCATAAGAAATGATTGCCAAATTTCTCCACAGAAGGAACAATAAAAACTAACATTTGGTAGAATCTAGGAAGGTTTGATGACGGAGTAGGTGTATGGACGAGTGAAGGAACTCGGGGTATTTATTGGGATCTGAGAAGGGAAAACTTTGAAACGGATGGGTCATGTAAGCCTGACAAGCTCATGGGCCATGACGTGCACATCTCTTGACCAACCACGTCATTTGACGTGGTATGTCAATACTGGCCCACATCGCGGAATAATAATAATAATAATAATAATAATAATAATAATAATAACAACAACAACAACTAGTCAAGTGCCATAATGTATATCCCTAATCGAGTCTAGCATAAACTCCTTCGGACTACGTTAATACTAAATTCTTGAGAAATGATGAGGTATCTGGTCTTTCATATACATTCGAATGACTTGATTAGTCCAAAATAGCTAACTGCTCAAGAGATTAAAGGCAACAACCCCTTCCGTTAGAATGGTCCTCCGGAGTGACTAAGAGTAACAAAGGTTATCCTAGCTACGGAGGTATGGACGAACAATCGGGCAGTCCCATTTTCTTGTTGGAAAATTACTGAAAATCTATGTACGATGAAGTATGGGTAGAACAATATACGCTCCAAAACAGGCGTTGAGAACACTGCAGAGTAACGACAAGGCAAGGCCCAAAAAGGAAAGGCTCGAGGGCACTAGCAATTAATGTCTACGTCTTGGACTCGTGGAGCACTAACCAGGTAGTATAAATAGAGTTATTTGCCCAGTGAGCAACACCTACTCCGCTAATCACATATCTATTTTCTCTCTCTACTTTATCCCATTAAAATCACACTAAGCATATAATTATTCTCACACTGGAGTTTGGTCTCGAATTTAACACTTGGAATGAGCTAACGGTGTTTTGTTTTGTTTCAGCTATGGAGCGCAGGAACATCGCCGGCCCTGGTACTGGGCGAGGTGGGCGACGGCCCATGGTAGCAAAACTTAGGGGCATCAATATTTTAGGTAAAAAGAAAAATGGTAGAGTAGATATGAATTTTTTGATGGAAACTAAATCTAAATGAAAAAGATGATTTCTTATAGAGAGAGAGAGAAAAAAGAAAGTAAAAAGAGTAATATTATTAGTTTATATATTGTGAGGTCATTTATCTTGTCAGAATAAAATCAAAGTAAAATTTTACTCTATAAAGATAAAAACAGTTATAGTCGGTTCTTACTTTTTGTTTCTCCCTTTTCATAATTATAAACCGCCGAACCATAAATTCATAAATCTTCACTTACATGGATTGGGACGCCTCTTTATGTAAGTGACGAGTTATGAATGAGTGGGCTTATATGTATCCACCATAGCGTGTGTACGAATCATTCTTTGGGCTATGAACTCCTCTCAAATCTTAATTTGTTATCTGGATTTTTCCGATTTTGTATCGACCACCTCGAGCTTGATAAGCTAATACTAATGTACTATTATCCGCTTCCACGAATTGACAATTGATAAATTCCTTATCTCCTATTGTCTCATCGCCAACACTTTTATTCTATCCTTTCCTTTAAGGACCCTCACGACATTCAATTCGTTCCCTCATACCATTGCTTACACATTAGGTGATTTCTATCACTTGTTCTATCTTCGTTGCTATCTTGTTACTTTGTCAAAATCCCGAGCACAAAATGCATTAAGCACCTCCATTGGCTTCTATAAAAATTTTATGCATCTTTATGAAAATTTTACAAATATTTCACAAATGTATAAAATACCGACCTTCTTAAGTTAAAGAGTCGGTTCTAACCACCCTCTTTTGTAAAAACCATAACTAATATTTATAATGACACCATGTGATATCTTGCAAATTACATGTTTTATACATCATATTTTAATCACGTCTGAAGGATATGACTGATTTAAACTTCGTTTCAACTAATGATTCCTAAAGATTTGAAAATAAACCTTCTACAATCACAACCATAAACCCGAGTTTCAAACATGGTTTTGATACTTGCATCCATCCTAAAAAACTTTAAAACGACCAAAATGATTCTTGAACCTATTTTATCTCTATTATGAACACCATTTTTATCAAGAAAAAAAAATAGAATAGTTAACTAATAAAACACTAAAATTATTGACATGAAAATTTTAAAATGTCACAGTAAAAAGTTTGCTTCTTCACTTAAACAATAAAAGCCAACTATTTGCAGCTACGTATGTATATAACACTTTTTGTTTACGACACATGAATGAATTGCAAAAGGTTATTTTTGTAGTTAGCTAAACATATTTTTTATAAGTTTATCAAATGTTTCATATTTTAAAGTACATGTTGATTATCTTATTTAATCAACAAGATATGTTTTTCGTATAGTCAATCATGATAAATTTTTCATGACTAGGTAAGATCTTTTACTCTTTTAGTAAATATCAACTATAAAAAGCTTGGTCATGTTTTTTCGTCCGAGAAATTCATAATAACTTCTGGTGATCTATGTTCTTTTCCCATTTTTTTTGGAACGGCAAAGTGATCCCTATTATATTTAAGATTTGAGTTGATCTCCTCCCATGTGGCAACATTTTATTTAATAGAAGAAAACGATGTGCGGGTATCTCGTCTAGCATTATTATGTTTTAAACCCTCGTTAGATAATCGGTCGTTTTTTTCAAGGGGCATCATTATTTCAACCGGCTCGCTCAGGGTAGCAACAAACTCAGGACCGGCCCTGCGCAGGAATGAAGCTTAATACTCCGAAGGACCGGAGCCAGGATACTTAGCAAGAGATTGCTCAAACACAAATACAAGAAAAGAATTCTAATTTCAAAACCCACAAAAGCCACCTAAATTATGCTTACCGACCTTAACCTTAAGGTTTATATAAAAAGAAGTCTCGTGTGTTATATACGTCTATATGGAATAGTAGGGGCAAAAGACGAGTTTATGATTATGGGGGAGCCAAAATTGTGCAGCTAATGATTACAATCAATTACTAAAAACCCAATTCTAGACCAAACTAACAATTAAGAAAGTCGTTTGCGTGAAGCATGTGATATATTTTGTTACGTAAATTGTTGAAATTTTCGTTTATAAATCCACCTAACCATTGATCTTTACCATATTTTCTATTACTTGCTATTATGAACAAATCATTCGTCTAATAATATATATATTCTCGTGAAACATATGGTGAACGTTGCTTTACCTTAATACTACTTCAATGAGGTGCTGATCATGTGGCACTCCCTCTATCCCAGTTTTTTAGTACACGTTTCTATTTTAGTTTGTGCATCTTAAAATACTTGTCACTTAATTGATATTTTAGTAATAATAATAATAATAATAATAATAATAATAATAATAATAATAATAATAATAATAATAATAATAATAATAATAATAATAATAATAATAATAATAATAATAATAATAATAATAATAATAATAATAATAATAATAGGTAAAAAGTGCAGTTAGTGAGAATTTCTTAAACCGTTTTGAAAGTGGATTTACAAATTGATTATACGGAACAGATGGAGTATTAACTTTTAAGCATATTACTCCATCCTTCCCAAATAATAGTCCAGGTTTCCTTTTAGAATATCCTAATTTAATTTTTCACTACTAAATATAGATAAGGAAGTTTGATCGAATTTACCATATTATCCTTGTTTGAGATTATTATTACAAATTTTAAAGAAGACATTAATTAATTATTTAAGGGTAAAAGTGTCATTCTGGCAAAGTAACAAAGAGAAAACAGTAACAATTATGTTTCTGTGTATTTTTGTCTGGAGACAATAATTTTGAGACGTATGGAGTGTATATGATCAACATGGTCCTATAAGTAGGATACAGTAACAACGTTATATTTATATCTAGTTCCTTAATACCGTCTCATAGATAAAAATCTTCTGAATTCATAATGGCTTCCTTACCATAGCGACAGCTTCCAGTTATTGACTTGTCTTTCAAAAAAGTAAACTCTAGCTCAAGCTCTTGGGTGGCAACAAGCGCTAAAGTTAGACATGCACTTGAAGAATATGGGTGTTTCATTGCCCTTTATGGAGTGTCTAAGGACCTTCATGATGCAGCTTTCATTGCATCACAAGAAGTACATGATCTTCCTGTTGAAGTCAAAGTACGAAACGTTTTAGATGCAACTGGTTATGGTTATTCTGGCGAGAAATTAGCCAAAATGCCTCTTTATGAAAGGTTAAGCATAGAAGATGCAGCCACTGCAGAAGGAGCTGAAAGATTCACAAAACTCATGTGGCCCTCTAGAAATGATACCTTATGGTATAGGGGCATGTATTTTTATGACTTATTTATTTATTTACTATTACTATACTTAGCAGTATCATATGGATCTACTTATGATTTGCATGTTTCAGTGAAAGTGTATTGATGTTCTCAAAGGCTGCAGCAGAACTAGAGCAGAATGTAATGAAAATGGTGGCAAAAAGTTATGGAATAGAGAAACACTATGAATCGCTTCTTGGGTCGACATATTGGGTTAATCCCAATCTTTTATTCCTACCCATTTTAAAGGTCAAACCCGAAGTCAAAGTCAACCCATATTAAAAGTCAACTCTGGAAAATAACTGTCAAATTGACAGTTACAAATCCGAATCAACATGACTGTTGGTCGAACCTTTTAGAACCGAACCAACACAACTTTTATTCACACCTTTTCATTCTTTATATATAGAACAAATTCTGTAAACAATTACTTGATGACAAGTTTATTATTACAAGTTATATAAAAGTTATTTAGTGTTTATTACAATTCAATTCTGGTATATTGTGACTTGATTGTTAGACCATAAAGATCCACGTTTGAGGCCAACACGACAACTTATATTCTTAAATTTAATAAATGCCTACCCCCTCAAAAGAATAAGAAAGAAACAGGGGTCGGTTCTCACAGGGATAAGAGTTTCATGACCGTTATTCATCAACGAGAAGAAGGAAAGAGCCTCGAGATACAGGCAAAGGATGGAGAGTGGATTCAAGTTGATCTTTCACCCTCATCTTTCATAGTCATGGCAGGAGATGTTTGCATGGTATCAATATATTAAGTACATTATTGAGCAGATTCACAAAAAAGTTATGAATAAGTTCCCTTAATATATCATATGTGAAATGTGAGATATTTATTTATGGTGTTTTACTTGCATTCTTAATCAGGCATGGTCTAATGGAAGAATCCAAGCACCATACCATAAGGTGATGATGCAAGGGAATAAAGATAGATATTCACTGGTGCTATCTTCTTTTATCCGGGATCTCAAGATAGAGGTACCTCAAGAACTCATTGATGAAGACCATCCTCTACAGTTTAAGGCGTTTGATCACTACGAGTATATTCAATACGTTGACAGTAATACCATTCAAGGAGTTAGACTACAAGACGCCATTAAATCCTACTGTGGAATATAATTTGAATACCTGGATCTATATATTTATGTATTTGTGTGTTGTTGATCCACAATGTGATGTGCGGCATGTGCCGGACGCATATATATGTATTCAGCAAGTTTGTTTCTGATTTCCCTTTGTTTGAATTTTAATAATTACGGAATAAAAGATACCACAAAGTTGTGTGTTAAGACACGTGTTGAGCATTATTCCAATAGATATTTTGAATCTTCCTTCTACTACTCTAATGCCTTCACCTCCTATTACAAATATGACTCCTTGTGTTTTGCCCATTTCTAATATTTTGCATAAGAATAAGGCAAATGTCGATCCTTTATTTAGGAAAAATATTCAGACAAGTAAAGCTCTTAAAATAATAAAGGTAAGACGGTTGAGAGTGGCGACACCCAAGATTAGAGAAAAAGAAAAAAGGTGGATTAAAGGAATACGATATCTTAGATAATATTGACGAAGAACCAATTCAAGTCTCGTCTCCAGAAGCCCCAACTGATGTCGATGGCCATCTTCCTGCTACACAAAATGTGCTAAACAATCAACCTATCGATGGTAAATTGATCAATATGAAGAATAAGAAGAAAAAAGAAAACGAAAAGATTTCCTTTGGCCATTTTATTCAGAACTTACTAGATAGTGGGAACATTTGGTACAGATAAATGAAATGATGTCAGTTGCAGATCTAGAAGCAAATCTAAGGTGGTTCCCTCACTTAGCTGAGATGATAAAACTAACGGGTCAAAAGGTCAAATAATCAATGGGTCAGGTCGCGATATGTTATCTGTCGAGTTGAATATAACACAGTAATTAAAACAAAACACAAAATGTATAAATTAAAACAAGACACGACAATTAGAAGAATGAAATAGAAACTTACTTCCACTATAGATGAAAATTTCTTATTACCCAAAATGTAAGCACAAAAATATAGGCAATAGTTATGCTCCAGCAAAAACTAAAACATATATATATATATATATATATATATATATATATATATA
>LBNU01031488.1:23589-63589 GCA_014162995.1 Artemisia annua | reverse complement strand
GTTTTGTAACCTAAAATCAGGTGTAGCCCGTGCCACACTCGGCATACATGTGAGTCCGTCAATGGGTAAAAGTGTTGTCACTTCATTTTTTTACGATATCAGAACATATAACTCAGTACAAGATACCCTTGTTCCATTTCTAGTGTTATAGAACACCCTCTGTGTAACAACCCACAAAATCTCATCACTATCATTCCCATTACAAATACCTATAATAGGTATTTCACAGATAAATTTTTGGTTTTTGTGCATTCATTACTTGCATGACTCTTTAGACTGGCTCGCGTATCTACACAAGCCAAATAACTCTACAGTCACATCCTATAAACCCCTGGTATGTCAAGCATAAGATCACAACAACACCACAATAAGTAATCTACCAATTTAACACACTAAACTCAACATAACACAATAATACACCCTAATCAAAGCCTAATTAGGTCTATGTGTTTTAAAACCCTATTTGCTTATCTAAACTAGTTTGAAAGTGTCTAAGGCTTAAGTATGAGTTACCTTAGGATACTTTAGGACCCTTAGGCATTAGTACAACCCTTTAGAGCTTAGGTACAAGACCTTAGGCACAAACCATAACTATGTTATAACTTCCCAAAAACTAGGTTAAACTATCCCAAATCTTTACCATAAGCTATCACCAGTTAGTATAAACCCCATAGGACTTAGGATTAGTCATTAGACACTCTTAGGAACCTAACTTAGGCACAAAACTCTAGGCAAAACCCTAAACTCACTTTAGGCAAAACTAAGTTAGAACTAAACCACAACTAGTATAAACCTAAACCTAAGCACCTCTAAACTAGCAACCAAGCACCCTAGCACCTCCCCTAGACCAAGCACCCACCCTAGCACCTCTAAGCACCCAAGCAAGGAGGTGTGTCACCTCCTTGTCACCACCTTCAACCTCTCGGCCCATTTCCACCACATAAACCCTAAACCGACTCCATAACCGCCTATAGACCTCCCTAGCTCCTCCTCGTCACACCCTAGACCTGCCACGACCTCCCCTAGCTCAGCTTACTCACCTCCCCCTCCTCGACACCTCCTTCTTCCATTCCTTGGTCGCTGCTCTTCGTGGCACTATAAATACCCTCGACCTCCCTTCCATTTGAATCACACCTCTTCACTTCTTAAACCTAAACATTCTCTGGTCCTAGTGGTCGTGGTAAGTCCTTAGAAGTCCTAGGAGTCGAGCTAGGTGAACCTTGAGGCCTTGTCGAGTCACATTTCCATCGAGAAAACCCTAAACCCTATATAACCCCTCGTTAACCCTTCTCCGACCTAGGTAAGCCTCAACTTTGAATCTATTAGCTTTAAATTAGTCCTAGGATAGATATTAGGTGCCTTAGAACCCATAGGATCCCTTGCCTAAGCCTTGGTCATAATCATTTGCTAGTTTTCATTTTTAAACCCTAAATCGAGTCGAATTGCCTTTTACATGCAATAAGCCCTTTACATAAGCTAAAATCTGACTTAGGTAACTTAGATAAGCTAACATTAGTTATACATAAGCTAGGAAAACTTTTTGTTTTATAAAAACATAGTTTGCATGAAATTAGGACTAGTTTTGCAAAATTTTCCATGCATAGGGGCATATATGGTAATTTTTTGAAAATATTAAGTCTAGGGACTATTTTTGATATTTATTAGAAGTTATAAGTATAAGGACCCTTTTTGCAAATTTATAAAACCCTAGGATAAAAAGTTAAATAGTTATAAACTTAAAAGGACTAGTTTTGCAAAAGTTATAAAGTTAAGGGTCAAAATGGTAAATATAGAAAACTTATAAGTCCAAGGGTCATTTCTGCCATTTTCTCAAAATATAGAAGTATAGGGACTAGTTGCGTCAAGTATAGATAGTTATAAATATAAGTAATATAAGTATAATAAAGTCTAGGGTAGATTATGTAAATATATTAAACTTGAAGGTTATAAAATAAACTATCTTCATATATATAGCAAACCTATTTTAAAGTTAGAAGCATAACACAATACTAGGGAGCTTCATGTGAGGAGTACTATGTGGATGGGTTTACAATTTAAAGTACCCTGGCTCCTCAAACGATTATTGCATATACTTCTGAATTATGATGGCCCGAACGGTGTCATGATATAACTAAACCCTATTAACAACATAACTCAATAGTAGGGAACTTCGTGTGAGGAATATTAACTTCTGAATTATGATGGCCTGAACGGTATTATGTTGATAACATAATACAATAGTAGGGAGCTTCATGTGAGGAGTCATATATTTCTGAATTACGATGGCCCGAACGGTCTTGTGTTATATCTAAAACATTAAGAACCCTAAGAATGATTACATAAGAAAACTTAAACAAAAGTGTGGAAAACTAGAAGGGGTGTTGAATAGTTTTACGTCTTTTTAATTTATGAAAAACTTTGGTTTTGAAAACTTCGATTCAAACTTTATTTGATCTCAACTTACTTACACAATCATAAACAACTAAGTCTACTAAATAATATAATGATAAATATGTAAGTAAGTAAGTAAAGAGATAGATATAGAAAGATAGCACCGCGAGACAAAGGATTTATAGTGGTTCGGCTACGAATCTCGTCTTCGTCCTACTCCACTCCCCGAGCACCTAACTCGAGAGTTTTCTTCACTATGTCAACAAGCTCCCTTATGGCGGAGAAACCTTACACACCTTTGCTTACACCGTTTAACAACACCAAGCAAAATGTCGAGTTCTAATACTAGCTAGAACCAATCTCACAACTCTTCACGACTTATCACAACTTCTACACAACTTATGCACACCACAACTACTTCACAACTTCACTACTTCTACTTCACAACACTATACTATCTTCACTACTTCTTTTTACACTTAACACTACTAGATCTCCTAATTACAATCACACAACACCTTTATAAATATGCACAACTACTAGTAATATCTACAATACTTCTTTAATGTATGTTGAAGGAGTATTCTTCTTTTGCACTTTGGATGAGAAAGGATTGGATCACTTGAAACAAATACTTTTAATCTTATGATCAAAGGATTTAGAATGATGTTTAGAAAGGATTTGGACTGAAAAAATTCATGCAAAAGGTGAGGAAAAAATGCAGGATTGAACCTGTATTTATAGGCAAAAGATTCTGGCCTCAGGAGCGTGTCGACCCTCTTAAATGGTGGCCGGCTGACTCCTCCCAAACTAACCAGTCAACCAGGGGTGGTCAACAAGTCAAATCTGAGAGAGGAGAGATCAATTTATGATCCGGTGCAAGCACAGTGTATTCCCGGGTCGTTATGTCCCAGCGAGATTGAAATTGTGTTTGAGAAACGTTTGAATGATTTAGTGATCGGGAAAGTAACCAGATTATGATTGGGATTGATTACACTAATGGAAATGAGATAAATAACAGTTATTAACAATTACGGGAAGTCAGATAAACTAAAAACGTAATTAAAATTAAAACAAATGTAAATGCGTGCTGGAAAAATGGGAATGAAACAAAAACAAACTAGAGGGGGTGAAAATGACTTTTTTACAAACTTAATATTAAAAGAAAATTTTTTAAAAAAAAGAAAAATATTTTATTGATTATTTTATTATTTAATATTAAAAACTATTTAATTACTAATTAATATTTAAATTAAACTAAATGTAATATAATATTAATTAAACCTAAGAACAAGAAAATTACCTTTTTAAAAATTCTAAAATAATTTAAAAACTAAAAATATATCTTTTTGTCTTTTTGTGAATTTAATATTAATTAATTACTAATTATATTAATTAAACTAGTTAAACTAATTTAAATTACTAATATTACTAAAATGACTTAGATAATAAAGAAAAATTTTATAAAACTAATTAACCATTACAGGAATCCTAAAAAAAAATTATAAAAAGTTTATAAAAATTATTATTAAACTATTTTACTAATTATTTACATAATTACTAATTAAAAGCTAATTAAACTAAATTAATTAAGAAAAATAGCAACTGAATAGTAAAAATTATGAAACTATTTTCTAAAAATACTTTATAATATATAAAACCTAGGAAAAATATAAAAAGATACTAGTGATTAAAATTAAACAGTAAGGGATTTTATTTTTGGTTTTTTAATTAAAACTAATTTAAATATTATTAATTATTATAAATACTAAATGAAAAGATAAAATTATGAAATTTTTAATACAAATACTTTAAAATGACAGAAACTTAGGAAAAATATAAAAATGGAAAATGCTTTTTGAAAAAGCAGAAAAATAAGCCAAATGGCTTAAATAGAAGCTATCACTTTTTTATTTTTGATGATTTTCTGATTTTCTTTTTACAAAACTATTTTACTACTGAAAATAAACAACTTTTGAAAAGGTGAACTTTATGGAACTCAAAAATAAGCTCTCAATGAGCTTAACAGCTTAACAGCTTAAGCTTTTTAAGCTTGAAATGGATATTAAGCTTGAAAAGCTAGCCCATAAGCTATAAGCTGAGAACCAAAGGCAAAACAAGCTAGAGACAAGTGAGTTGCACACAAAATAAGCTAAATCACACAAGGGAGTACACTGAATAAGCTAGGAGTAGGGAATAAGCAAATCCATCACACACTGAAACCAAACAGGCCTTAAGGCTAGATTGCAGGCCAAAATAAGCTAGGGGCAAAAGCTCTTGAACCCAAAATAAGCTTGGATCCTAAAAGCTAGTACAACTAGCTTCCCAAAGAACCAATAAACTCAGGATGAGCTTGAGTAGATAGATTGTTAGGGGCTAGTGAAGGAGGCTTGGAACCCACTGAATCAGTGTATGATTCAGTGTGGGTTTAAGCAAGCTTTTCAAACCAAAAGCCATTCCAACAAGCTCATATCTGAGAAACTAGGGTACAAAGGACTGGTGTGATCTCAAAAAAACTCAAATAAACTAGAATGAGAAATTGCTCAAGCTTATACGAGCTTATATGACCAACAGTGGGGGTGTTAGAACTTTTGAGTAAGATTGTAAAGATAAGCAATTAGACAAGTAAGCCTATAAGCACAAGCTACAAGTAAAAACAAGCATACACCAACTCACTGAGCCTTAATAAGCTAAAAAAACAATCATTAACTACCTAGGATTACAAAGGAATCAACAAGCTCAAAATACTGATGAAAGACAGCATAAGCAGATGCCAAGGTCCACAAAAAGGAGCACAATAAGCAGAACTAATAAGCAGTTAAGTCCAAAGTAAGAACACAGCTAACAAGACCATCCTAGTGGCTTTCCAAAACAACAAAAATCAAGCACAAAGATCAACTATTGAACAAGATGTGACTTCAAGAAAAATGGTGCAAACTGGTGGAGCAGGGGAGATCAATGAGCAACTAGGTCACTTTGAAAGAGCTTCTCAATAAGCAAATAAGTTCCAAATCCAAATTTTCTTCGTGATACAGATTCACAAGCAACCAAATAACTCAAATAAACAAGATTCAACTAATTCCACTCAATATCAAACCCTGTGCACAGTCTTAAAGATTGTCCCATTTTACAGTTAAACCCTTTGTTGACTTTTTGATTATGAACTCTTTTTGACTTTGGTGAGATTTGATCAGGTCTAATTAACTAGAAATGATATATTAAACTATTATGAGACTTAAATAAGCTAAGTTAGCTACTTATGCACTCATTCTATGATTATGCACTCTTGAAAATCTAACAGATAATGAGAAACAAGAAATTGAAAGTGATTTTTGACTTTTTACCTAAATGACCTAAGTTTTTATGCTTGAAATGTCCTAGTACAACCCAATGCAAGATGACTTGACCAAAAACTACCACTATAACACAGCAAGACTCAATGAACACCCCTTTTGCCAAACACCCCTTTAAGTATTTGCTGTCAACGACTTTTGCAGCCCGAAAAAGGGTGATTCAGCCCCTAAAAAAATCTAAAAATTAAAATAAAAATATCAATAAGTAAACAATATATAAGAGTACATTATCCCAGAATTTTATCAGATTTGGTTGAAAATTGAAGAAATGAAAATTCAAAAGCTTTTTCTGCTGTTTGGAACTTTTTTACTTTTTAAGGAAAACTTAATGTTTGACTTTGGTGAGCTTCTAATGGATCTATGCTACTAAGATTGTTGTTTTAGGATAAAATGAAACTATGTTAACTGAGCTTATCCACTTTTGTAACTGTTTTGAGGATTTGGGTTCCAAATTTCTTTACAGTTAAACATTTATGGGAGATTAAGAGCAATTTTGACTTTATGACAAATAGCTACTAAATTTTATGACCATATTCTCCTAAACACACCTAATGTGAGATGTCTTGGCCAAATGTACCAGCTGAAACTAGGCAAATCATACAGAACTTGGTTGAGCCAAACATCGCTTAATATTCTAACTGTCGAAATTTTATGAAGCAAATGGGTAACTGATGAGTGCTCAAACACTCATCATTTTTGGTCAATTCTGAAACGCAAAACATCTGAAAACACGCAAAATCACATCAAAATGATGAAAATATCCAAGGATCGTGTTTTATGTGTCTCAAATGCAAAATGTTTAAAAACATATGAAAAATGAGCAAAGTTTGCAGAATTGGCAGTTTCAGTCCCCCAACTTTCAAAGTTTGGCAAAAATAGTCCCTGGAGTTTAGTTTTATCATTCAAGGTCCCTGGAATGTTTTAAGTTGTCAAAAATGGTCCTTGAATGAAATTTTGGGAAAATGGCAAATCAGTCCCTTAACTTTTGGGAAATTGCACTTTTGGTCCTTGTGATACACTTCTAAACCAAACGGACTCTTTATCTTTTATAACCCAAAAACCCATAACAAACCAAACCCAACATTCCCAGGCCCAATTCCCTTTTAAATTTACCCGGCCCAAACAAAATATAATAAACCCCGTTTTTATAACTTCCCCCCCCAGTCAAACCTCCTTTGACCCTTCTCCTTCCTCAAGCCCACGTGGGTCTGCAACCCAGTACCACATCCATGCCTCCACCTCAATCCCTCCTCACCTTGTCTCCCCAACCTTAGCTACCCTCCAAGAAGCATTAATTGCCCCCAAAACTCTCCAAGCAACCCAGAAAAGTGGGTATAAAGTTTTGGCGCCAAAAGGTTTTCAAGGGCTGAGATTGTTTTAAAGTCATCCAAAGGCTAATAATTGAAGTGGGAAAGAGGCATAGGGTTTCACAAACCCTAGAAGTTCACTATAAAATGAAAAAGATGGTGGGAGCAGCTGTGTGTAGATTTTTAGCTTAATTTATTGTCGTTTTTTTTAAGCTTTATATTTCCATTGTAATTTTCAGTTTAAAAAGATTGTAATAAGCTTTTCTAGTGTATGTGAAACTTATTGCAACTATTAATTCCAAGTTTTCATTCTATTTCCATCTTATGCAATTTTCTATTTTGAAATCCTCAATTTCATTTTATGTTGTTAAGAATTGTTGTTCAGTGAGTATCTAAGCTCATTTAAGCTTGTTTATAAGCTTTTCAAAGCTTATAAGCATTTTAAAAGGCTTTTAGTTCAAAAACTCAAAAATACAAAAAAATAAAAAAAAAATCAAAGAAAAATAAAAAAATTACAGGAGAAGAGAAGAAAGTATGGAGCATAGTGTATTATGGATGGCTATGGGTTAGTGACTTCATGGGAAGTCTATAGGGTGTTGCTTGGTCCTTGTTTCTCATTTTCTAAGCTGGAAAGCTTTTGTAAGGCTCATTTCTATTTTTTGAATTCTACTGTTCCTATGCTTAAATGCTGCTTGATTTTGCTTAGTTGTGCTTATTCAGTGTTATTTAGTTTTATAGCTTACTATCTCATGTTTGTTTGTTAGTTTCCATTGATACTAGTTTATGTTCCTAACTGCCATATTAGCATAGTTATGATTTTTAGTCTTTTGTTGGTAGTGTTAATGTTTAGATGTTCCTAATATCTTATTATAGCATGATAAGTCAGTAGGTATCATTTTAAGGTTTAACTTAGTCAATTGCTTAACAAATCTCTCAAAACAGTTTTTAAAAGGGGTGTTTGGAATTGCATGATTAACTGAGCTTGTGAGACTTTTTGTGGTTAAAATTAGTTGAGACATGTTCCAGTAGGTAAGATTAGCTCATATTAGTTAATAAACATTTAGGTTTTTCAGAAAAAAGTCAAAATCACCTTTGTAGTTCTTTATTGCTTAACTGTTGAAAGTAGAGGGTGTTATAATCTGTAATTTAGCTTAAAATTTGTTGAGGTTGCTTAATTTACTTTAATCTAGGGTTAATATAACATTATCAATCATCTTTGGGCCTTAGAGTCTCACAAAAGTCAAAGTTGTGCAAAACCTTCAAAAGTCAAAAGTTCCTTGTCTGATAAAATGGACTAGATTTCTTGAGCAATTGTAGGGTTCAAAAGAGATTGGAGATTAAAAATTCTTGTTGTTTTAAACTCTTTGGTTGCTTGTGAATCTGTATCAAGAATAAAATTGGGATTTGTAACTTGTTTGCTCATTGAAATCTCTGTCCAAAGTGACCCATTTGATCCTTTAACTGCCCTGCACCAACAGTGTGACACATTTTTCTCAAGGCCACCTCTTGCTCAATAGTTTGTTATTCTTCTTGAATCTTGTTGAATTGTGTAGTTTGTTGGGATAACTTATTGGTTCCATGCTTGGTTTGGCCTCATTGGCTTATTTGAGAGCTTAATTTACCCCTTTAAGTTGCCATTTGGAACCTGTTTCTGCTAGTTCATCAGTTGTATGCTAAGTTTGTTAATTTCATGTCCCTCTTTGATTCCTGTTCTAAGTAATTGTTGTTTTTGTTTATTGAGATGACCTGAGCCTGTAATAGTTTGTGTTTGCCTTGTTTTGGGCTCTGTTGCTTATTTGGATTAAATGCTTATCTCAAATAAGCTTACTTGAACACAATCATTACCTCTGTTAGATCCTTGCTTATTTATTGCTGTAACTTTGTTAGTTTAAGCTTGTACTAGGTTGCTTGAGTTCATGTTAGCTTGTGGTTAGCTTAGTTCTTACTTTTGTGCTTATTTATGTAACTGCTCATTTCATACTCACTTTGTACTTTGGCATAACTGAACCAATTTCCCAAGCTTGTAACTTAATGCATAGACAAGCTTTTCCTGAGTTTTTGAGCTTTTTGAAAAGCTAACCTAGCTGGCTAGTTGTATCAAGGGTGATCTTGGGCTTGAAAGCTTGTTGTACAAGCTTAATTTTGGCCTGCAGTTGCCTGTTAAGGCTTTTTTGGTTTTCAGCTTTTGAACTTTGCTTATTTTGATCTTTAGCTTAACTCAGCTTGGCTATTTGTTTGTCTTAGTGTAATTGTGTTAGCTTCTGTACTATTTAACTTACTTTCATCAATTAGGAGTAGCTTGTGGTTTGTACTTAGCTTTTTACACCTTAAAATTCACTTGGTGCCTCAAATAGTTAACTGATGGGATTTTGAGATCCCACACAGCTCATTTTTTAGTTCCAAAATTATTGTTTTCACAAAAGTTGTTAGTTTTTAGTGTCTAATCAAGTTTCAAAAAGAGAAATCAGAAAAACATCAATTTAAATTTAGTGATAGCTTCTATTTAATAGAAGTTATTTTTATTTTTTTTCTTTTTAAATTTTTATTAAGTAAGTACCTGTTTTTATAATTTTCCCAGATTCCTAGTATTTTAAAGTAGTTGTAGAAATTTTCTTAGAATTTTCACTGTTCATCTTGTATTTCTTAGAATTAATAATAATTAAATTAGTAATTAGTTAAAACTAGTTAATTAAATAGTTTTGTTAAATTTTGTTAAACAGTAGCTTCTTTTTATATTTTTCCTAGGTTCTAAATAATTTTTAGAGTTTTCAGTAATTTTCTTAGAATTTCTACTGTTCATATTCTATTTATAATAATTCAATTAGTTTAATTAGTTTTTAATTAATAATTAGATAATTAATTTCTAAAATAGTTTTTTATTACTTTTAGGAACTTTCTGTAATTTTTTAGGACTTCTGTAATTGTTAGGTAATTTTAGAAAATACTTTCATAATTTTATAAATTAGTTTAGTATTTATTTTAATTTAACTTAGTTTAATTAGTAATTAGTAATTAATTAATATTAATTAATTAAAAAAATCTAAAAAATATTTTTCTTTTACTTAAAATTTTCTTTTATCATTTAGATTCTAAAAATATTTTTTTCATCATCTAGGTGTTTGTAGATTTCTATCTTCACTTTTATTTTTGTACGTAGACGTTTAATTAAACGTAAACGTATATTTTTAGATTTGTAAACGTTTCCATATTTCCAGTAGTCGTTTGTAGTGTTTGATTATCATTTTCAATTATAATATCGTAGTTTAATTTCAATCAATCTCTTTCCCTAATCATCGTTTCATAATCACTTGATCTCAAAACTGTTTTCGATACAATTCACTCCTCGTCGGGATTTAAACGACCCGGGGAATTCCTATACTCTCCTTGGTGCATTGAGCCCTTAAATGGCTTGACTTTAGTTGACCAATTACTTGGTTGACTTTTGTTGACTGTTTCTAGGCCAATCAGTAACTTAAGCCATAAAACTTAGATTTTACTGTTATTTAAACTAAAATAAACATAAATAAACTAAAACAAACAGCAATTAACAACAAAAACTAATAATCACTAATTAAGTAAATTATACTAAAAATTGAAAACTAGAATCAAGCACATGAAGCCTTGCACTTTAGCTTGACTAAAGTTTCTTGAAAACTGCTACAAGCTCCTAGCTTATCAAAGATAAGCTAGGTAAGAGTCCATCTGCCAATTCCATGACTTGGCACTTCCAAAAGCTTCCCAGTCTAGTGTATAGGGTATCCTGTGTCCAATTTTTGATTCTACTTTGTTCTTTTTTTTTATCCTTTTTACTACTTCTGAAAACTTACTGAAAGCTTGTAACTAATTTTGAAACAACATTTGAGCTTAAACAGATATTAGCTAAAAGACAACTTTCTATGAAAGTGAGAAAAGGAAAACTAGCTTGATAAACACTGAATACTTTTATTATATTGAAAGGAAATGAGTACAAGATTAACACTTGGAATACATGAAAGCTTTAAAACATTAATTTAACATTAATTCGACTAAGTAAAAATAAGCTAAAAATCTACATGTTGTCTTCTCAGCTTCCTCCTTCCATTTATAGTGACTTTTTGGAGTCTTTGAGGTCCACTTGATATATCCCAGCAACAAAATCAACCATTGGATTTGTAGAAGTGATCTTGGCCGTTAAATGGTTTTGGCGGGAAAATGGATTGGTTAGCAATTTGGCAGTTTGTTTGGCAGGGGTGAGATTTTTGTCCTTATGTTGTTGTTTGGGAGTAGTAGAGGGGATGGGGTGAAGGAGTGTGGCAGTGGAGAAGGAGAGGTAATGATGGGGGAAGTACTTGCAGGTTGCAAGTGGTGAGGAAGAGTGTGTTTGTTTGACTTATTTGACCGAGAGGGGGGGGGGATTAAGTACGGGGTGTTTTGTTTTGGTGGGGTGTTGGGGCTTGGAAGGTTTTGGGCCCACAAGGCTGTTGGGTTAAGTTATGTTGTTTGTAAATTGGGTGGGTTTATTTTGGTTAAGGTATAAATAAGACTGGTTTGTTTGGTTTGGATAATTAATAAGGGCCAAGGGACTAAATCGGTGTCCATGCTGAAGAATTCAGGGACATTCAGTGGCACTTTTCCCAAACTTTCAAAGGACCAAATTATTGCCAAGCTTTCGATTCTTCAAGGGTCCTGGTTGCTGTTTTATCTTACGCAAAATTTAAACCCAGGGACCAGTTTTTTGCCCATGTTTGAAACTGTCGGGACCTAAGTTGACTTATTTTCTTACAAAAACAAACAGCTCAGGACTGTTTTATCAATTTGTTGAAAGATTTGGGGGACTGAACTGCCCATTAATGCAAGACGTTGTTCGTTTTTTTATCCTGTTTTTAAACATTTCTCGCATCTACAAAACACTATAAACACCAATGCTGAGATATTTTAAATATTGTTGACTGCATGATTTTTTGGGTGTTTTTGGACTGTTTTGACAGTTCACGATAGACAAAAAATGATGCAGTATTTAAACACACAGATAATCCGCCCCTTTAAATTTAAGGGGGCCGCCACCGTATCAATTAAGGGGGCCGCCCTCCTTAAACGGCCTAGGAATGTTTTGGCTTTTCTGAGGAAGGTTAGCTATTGGTGAAAAACTAACTGATTTCTGGTAAAAATTTGAATTCATATACTTTATTATGAAGTTAAACATTTACCTTTATTACAAAAGTGTTTTACAAAAAATATATAATATTGTTTATGGATTAATATAACTTGTACTATTTAAATAAACATCCTATTGATCATAAAATGTATTAGGCATTTTGTTATATTCATACTGATGATGACGAAACAATGTTACGTTTATTAGGGGTCGGTTTGAGTCCAATTCTATGTTGTTGAGTTTGGATTCTCACCCAAATCAGTTTCTGTTTCTCATTTAGCTACTTTTTGACAGGGAAAATCACAAAAGAAGCATTTTCGGGCGTTGTTCGGAGTGAAAAGTGCGGAAACAACCAGAAGAACTCACAAAGACCTTAAAGAATCAGCAGAAAGGTGACGCCGTCACAACTCTACAAGGGTGCGCCGTCAGGAACAAGGTGAAAGTCAGAAGGTGAAAAAAGACTCGTGCGGGCCAGCGAGTTCGTTAGTGCAAATTGGTGACGCTGCAACCCACAGGCACGTCAGATCTGGAACCACGAATGTTTATACCACGTCAAGCAAGCCGGTCTGAAAACCGCCTAACGCCGAGCTGACGACCGTCACTCGTATTGGGTTGAGCCGTCAGCACGCGAAAACTTCATTATATAGACTTTTTTCTTTTATTTTAAGAAGAAATTTTAGAGTGGAGAACTTGGGACCAAAACCTAGTACGAGTTTTAAGACCTTGGAGGGGTATCCAAACCCTTCCAACTTGCATGTCAATTAAAGATAAGTCTTTATTCATACAATATGTCTATGTGTTGTGTGATTATATTGTGCTTGTGTCTTCTTTTAATATGCTAGCTAATTACTTTCTGTTTGCTTAGATCTATGAACATACTATATTATCATGTGAGTGTATGTTGTGATTGAATTTGGGTGACATGTTTCATCTAACGTTAAGGCTAAGGAAAACTGGCTAATCTCCTATATGGTAGCATGTCTTGAATTTTAGAACGTGAATATATGTGCGTTTTGGTTTTAACGGTAGTATTTTCATGCATAGGTTTCTATCGTAGCTCAATGATAGGATGCATTTGACGTATCGTCATAGAGTGAGGTTAGGAACTTATAGATTAGGAAGCTGAACGCACTCTAACGACTTGTTAGGAATACACCCGTCATCCAAGCAAACTAACATACCGGTCAGCATGATAAAAAGATAGTTCAGGGAGTAATGAAATCTAAAGTTAACCTATATCTCCACCACTGATTTTCTCTGAAAACCAAAAAATACAGAAAAATATAAGTAGCTTAGAGTAGATAATTTGGTTGTTGACTAGCAACTAATTCCGCCATATCCTCCAAAACCAGAGATTTACCGCTTTCATAAAACATAAAAATACAAAAAGAATCTTCCTCCACCCTTAGGCCTAGATTAGAGTAGTTTTTAGCCTAACGAACACTATTCCCTGTGAGAGAACGATCAATCCCCCGGTACTTGCCACTTCACTATACTACATCGGTCAGTTACACTGCCTGGTGGGGATTGCAAGCTTCTCGAGATCCCTCGAGAGGTAAAACGTAGTGCGTGTTGCAATCCACGCGCATTACATACCTTAAGTGATTTAGTTGGATAAAAATGATATTTGTAACTAAATACTTGTTTACGTAGTAATTTTACGTTTAATGTTTTTACGTTTGTGGTCGTCAAAACATAGAGATATCGAAAAATATAAATAACGTTTTTATGCATTATTTATATCAACAATCTCCCCCTTTTTGATGATTACAAAATCTGAACTCATTAAAACAAAAATTAAGATATATACAAGTATTTAGTGAGTTTATATCATTTCTCCCCCTTTTTGTTAGCATCAAAAAGGTTTTCCAAATTAGCATGGAGCTCCCCCTTGACATATATTCTCCCTCGTTTTGAGGTCATAAAAGATATCGAGATATGGAATGCTTGCAAAAATATTTAGAGCACACAATGCATATAGAACAAGAGAACTAAATATAAATACATGGAAATAAAACAAAAGACGCATTCATTAATAGAATTATTAAACTAGATTATGAAAAGACATAATCTTTAGTACATGAGCATACATTTATGATTTTCTTAGTAAACTACACTTAGAAGATATTAAGTTACCAACTTGAGGTCTCTTGGACTTGCATGGGGTACAAAAGGTTTTGGTGATTTTATTGAAAAGCATGGTGATTTGGTTTAGTGATTTGATGGTGATGGGTATGGAGTGTTTGGTGGTGGTGAGTTTGGAGCGGAAGGATTTGTTTGAGTTAGTGATGGTGATGGAGAAGACCAAGTGAGAAGATACTCAATCCAAGTGAAGTGTTCATTCAATGCAATGGTTTGTTGTTGGAGAAAGATGCAACAAGGACAATTGTTGACATATTTCTTTATTTGATCTTGGTCATGGGGTGATGATCGTGAGCTATATGGAGGAGGATCCAAATTGCGTTGAGCAAGATGTAGGGCAAGAAGAGCACTAAGCTCATGAGCTTCTTTGAGCTCTTCAACAAACCTTTTATGTTTGGTGGATGGTGATGATGGAGTTGTTGAGTTGTGATTTGTCATGGGATTCATGTTTTGTTGAGAGTGATGGTTATTGTATTGAAATTGAGTATGCTCCTCAAAAGGATCATTAGGTAGGAATGAGTGAGATGAGTGTGGAATTTTGTTAGTAAGGGTGATGGTGAGGTTTTCTTGTTGAGCCAAGAAGGTGGTGTTGTTTGGGTAGTCATAAAAATTTGATGGAGTTGTGGATGAAAGAGGTTCTTCATGAGTTGATGGCATTTTGGATGTTGTGTTTGTGGAGTGGGTAGTATGAGGAGTGTTATCAATAATGCTGGGGTTGTTGTTTTGGGATGAGTTGCTTGTATGAGAATGAGGTTTGGATGTTGGTTGATTTGGAACAACATCATTTGTATATTGACAAGAGTCAAGCTTTCTTCTCCAAATTGGTTTAACGGAGATCTTAGCAACCCTTGAATGCTTAAATTTTGGGTAGTTGGGAGAGGACATGATGAATTGAATGATGATTTATGATGATGAGAGGTATTTATAGTGTGATGATTATGTGTTTATGGAAGGATAATATGTGTTGGATTTGATGGACAAAATGTGTTTGTGAATTCAGGGAAATGAGGAATCAAAATAGGGTGAAATGNTCAAGCTTTCTTCTCCAAATTGGTTTAACGGAGATCTTAGCAACCCTTGAATGCTTAAATTTTGGGTAGTTGGGAGAGGACATGATGAATTGAATGATGATTTATGATGATGAGAGGTATTTATAGTGTGATGATTATGTGTTTATGGAAGGATAATATGTGTTGGATTTGATGGACAAAATGTGTTTGTGAATTCAGGGAAATGAGGAATCAAAATAGGGTGAAATGAGCTAAAAAGCATAAAGCAAACAGAAAACCTCGACCTACAGATGGCCGGCCCCCTTAATTGGTGGCCGGTCCCCTTAATTTTAAGGGGGCGCCCCTTTGATTTAAGGGGGCCGCCCAGGCCTGTGTTCTTAGGTTGCCAGAAACAGGTTTTTGGAAAAGTTTTTCCAGAAAGATGTTTGTTTTGGGGTTTGGTTTTGGGCAAGACCAACTCTTTAGGCAACTAGGCAAGTATCTTCATAGTGGATTTTACATGAAAAGCATACAGCAAGCAAATTAACATATAAACATAATTTAGCATGCATAATAAGCCAATAGAACAATTAAGCAATTAATTATACCTAAGGCAACTAACTTAATGTGAAGGCACCTATTAGTGAGAAACTAGTGATGGAACAAATGTGACAATGAAGTTCTTGATTTTGTTCTAGTGTGTGCTATATGAAACAAATGTGGAGTAAAGATTGCTTCGACTCTTATGAAAAACGAATTATCCTAAGAAATAATCTTTAGTCTTCTTGAATTAACTTTGCTCACTTGTAAGTGTCATATATAAGTATACATTGGATTATATACATATAGATAACGAGAGTGAGACTATTATGCATGATTTTAGAAAAACGTTTTTATCATTATTCAACAACGATTTTTCCTAATCATGAGAATGATTTTGAAATGAATTGAGATTTTTCCTTGAAAGTATAATTATGCAAACAAAATATCTCAATTCCTGATTTTGTGCAACATAGAATCCTAGACTCAGATTTGAGAAGAAAGAAAGAAAGCAAGGAAAATTTTACCCATCAGATGGCCGGCCCCCTTAATGTGAGGCCGGTCCCCTTAATTTTAAGGGGCCCGCCCTTATATATTTAAGGGGTCCGCCCATCTGACACTTAAAAGTGTCCAGAATTTTGAAAATTTCAGAAAGTTTTGATCCTTTAAGAAAATTCAATCAATTTGTTCCATCATTCCTAATCCTAAACGCAAGTGGTTAAATAATTCACGCTTAAGGGGCTTAGTAAATATGTCGGCAATGTTATCTTCCGAAGCTACCTTTTCTATTGTTATGTTTCCTTTTTGCACATTATCCCTAACGAAGTGATGACGTATTTCTATATGTTTAGTCCTAGAGTGTTGAACGGGATTCTTACCTAAGCCAATAGCTCCTTTGTTATCGCACATAATAGGGATATTGTATAACATAATGCCATAGTCTACGAGAGCTTGTTTCATCCATAGTGCTTGTTGACATGCCTTTCCGGCGCTCACGTATTCGGCTTCGGTGGTAGAAATAGCAAGAGCGGTTTGCTTCTTCGAAAACCAAGATGTTAAACAACATCCCATAAACGTGCAAATACCGCTAGTGCTCTTTCTATCTACGTAGTCTCCCGCATAATCCGAATCCGCATAGACAATGGTTTCTATGCCGGATCCCTTAGGATACCAAATCCTAAGTGTATAGTGCCTTTAATGTATCGGAAGATACGCTTAACCGCTTCTAGGTGAGGGGTTTTGGGATCCTCTTGAAAGCGAGCACAAAGGCAAACACTAAACATGATATCGGGTCTACTTGTCGTTAAGTATAGTAAACTACCTATCATTCCTCTATACTTAGTGTTATCTACGGACTCTCCTTCTTCATCTCTTGTGAGTTTAATTTCCGTGGACATGGGTGTCTTAAGTGGTTTAGAGTCTTCTAGTCCAAATTTCTTAAGCATTTCCTTAATATACTTAGATTGATTAATAAATATTCCATCTCCTAATTGTTTTATTTGTAATCCTAGGAAGAAGTTTAATTCACACATCATACTCATCTCAAACACATCATGCATGATTTTGGAAAATTCATCACACATTTCTTGACAAGTTTATCCAAATATAATGTCATCGACATATATTCGAACAATGATGATATTTGGGTCACTTCTTTTAGTGAAGAGAGTGTTGTCTACCATTCCTATGGAATAATTATGTTTAACCAAGAATGCTTTTAATCTATCATACCAAGCCTTTGGAGCTTGCTTAAGACCATATAAAGCTTTCTTTAGTTTGTAAACATAATCAGGTTTTGCGAAGTCAATGAATCCTGGAGGTTGTGCCACATATACCTCCTCATTGATAAAACTGTTAAGGAATGCACTCTTCACATCCATTTGGTATAACTTAAAGTCTAGGGCGCAAGCATAGGCTAAGAGTATTCTAATGGATTCTAATCTTGCTACAGGGGCATAGGTTTCGTCATAATCAATTCCTTCTTGTTGATTATAACCTTGGGCGACTAACCTAGCTTTATTCCTAGTTACTATTCCATTTTCGTCTAATTTATTTCTAAATACCCATTTGGTTCCTATTATGGTAACATTCCTAGGATTTGGGACTAGTTCCCAAACATCATTTGTTTTAAATTGATTTAATTCCTCTTGCATAGCCACAATCTAACTTTCATCCTTTAAGGCTTCATTTATATTCTTAGGTTCTATTGTTGACACAAAACAAAAGAAGTTATTATTATCTTGAGCTTGCGATCTAAGTGTTCTTTGATTTAGGTTGCCTATGATGTTGTCTAATGGATGTGACTTAGATTCCTTAATGTTTACAACTTCGTTTTCTTCTAATGTTTCTATTTCGTTGTCATTTCCTAAAGGCTTATTTTTACTAACCTCAATAGCTTCTTCTTCAATCACATCGTCATCATCTAAGGGTAAAGTTTTAGGTGGTGGAGGAGTTCCATCAAAGGTTACATTTAAGGATTCTTCTACTTTCATGGTGTGTTTATTTAAGACTATGTACGCTTTACTATTTTGCGAATATCCTAGAAAGATTCCTTCGTATGACTTAGAGTCGAACTTAGTGAGATAATCTTTGGTATTAAGAATAAAACATTTGCTCCCAAATACCCTAAATTAGCCTATATTTGGTTTTCTACCTCTTAATAACTCATAAGGAGCTTTTCCTAGAATTCGTCTAATAGACACCCTATTAAGTATATATGTCGAAGTATCTACGGCATGACACCAAAATTTTTGTGGGATAGATTGCTCATTTAAGATGGTTCTACTCATTTCTTGTAAAGACCTATTTTTCCTTTCTACTACCCCATTTGATTGAGGAGTACGTGGAGCGGAAAAGTTGTGCGATATTCCTTTTAAATCACAATATTTTCCGAATTGTACTTCGTTATCAAATTCCCTACCATGATCCGTCCTAATTGAAACTATAGAGCATCCTATCTTATTTTGTATCATTTTACTAAATGTCTCAAAGTTTTCAAAGGCTTCGGTTTTATCGCTTAGGAACTTAGTCCACGTGTATCGTGAATAGTCATCTACTATAACTAAGGTGTAGCGGTTGCCACCGTAGCTCCGCACCGCGGATGGACCGAAAAGGTCCATATGAAGTAGTTCTAAGCATCTAGTAGTGGATACTATATTTTTAGCTTTATGACTAGCATGTGTTTGTTTTCCTATTTTACAAGCGTCACAAAAATGTTGGTTATATCTTAGACTAGGCAAATTTCTAACTAGTTCCTTAGACACCAAAGATTGTATTTGTTGCATGTTTGCATGACCTAATCTCCTATGCCACAAGGTGGAGTTTTCGTCTAAGGTTGCTAGGCATATCCTATCTTCCAATTCATCTCCTAGTTTGATAACATATACGCCACCTTTCCTAATTCCTCTACCTATGACTTTATCATCCTTAATAATTACACTATTCCTATCGGTAAAGGTAATCCTACACTTATTGTCACATATTTTTCCTATACTAAGCAAGTTATATGTTAAGTTATCTACATGTTCAACATTTTCAATAGTTAGGGAGTCTTGAGAGATCGTACCTTTGCCTATGATTTTTCCACGACGATCACTACCAAAAATAACGTTACCTCCGTTGTATGCCTTGTATGTAGAAAACAACTTGCGATTTCCCATCATGTGTCTTGAGCATCCGCTATCCTTTACCCATTCATCGGGCTCCAAATTAATTCCTAGGCATATTTCATTTGATGCTTGAGCGACAAAACATTCTTGTTTAGTATTTTTGTCTTCATCATCAAATCTTTTCCTTCGGGTTGTTCTCCTTATATCTTGTGCTCTTTGTCTCTTTTTAGTAAGTCTTTGGAATTCTTTAACAACCTTTGCATATTCTTCGTCTTAACTTTCGGAACTAGAATTGTCATCGTCACTTAGTTCCTTCTTGGTTGCTATATCTATACAATCTTCTTTTTCATTCTTGTCATGACTCGTGTTGTCTTCGGCATCATTACCTTCACACAAAAGATTTGAACTAGTAGCACTTGTACTCATTTCAACCAAATATTTGTATACTATACTTTCTTTTGCTACTATCTTATGTGTAAGTTTTTCTTTGGCTTGACATTCTTCTTGATGAAATTTTGAAAGATTTTTCCACATGTCATTTGCCGTTTGACAAAAAAATATTCTTTCATACTCAACTCTTGGTAGAGCTTTGTATATAATAAATTTTGCCAAGTTATTTTGTTTTTCAAAAGTAGTTTTTATTGATTGAACATCACCAATTAGAATGACATGCCAAAGATCATAGTCTATTGATTTCACATAACTTTCGAATCGATTTTTCCATTCAAGAAAACTTACATTTTCAAGAAATGGTGGTTTGAAAATAATTTTCCCTTCTAAATATTTTTCCATTTCCATAGATCGATTTCAAGTTTTAAAATACAATATATTTTGAAAATCTTGTTTGACGTGGCTCTTGATACCAATTGTGGAAAACTAGAAGGGAGGTTGAATAGTTTTACATCTTTTTAATTTATGAAAAACTTTGGTTTTGAAAACTTCGATTCAAACTTTATATGATCTCAACTTACTTACACAATCATAAACAACTAAGGTGTCGTTTGTTTATCAGAGCTTTTACCTCTTCATCTGCAAACCATGTCTGCAGAAGAAGAGGTGCACATAAGCTCTTCATCTACAAGAAGAAGACCGTTTGTTTTTGTGCTATTGAAGTACTTCTTTCTTTATTTTTTATTTTTTTTCACTAGTATTTTTTGTGCTATTGAAGTACTATTTTTTTCCTTTCCTTTTTCTTTTTCACTAGTTTTTTTATGTTTTCGCCTATTTTTTATGTTTTGGTACGTTTTTATGTTTTTTATGTTTTCGACCGTTATTTTACGTTTTTGTCTTTTTTCTACGACTTCGTCTGTTTTTACGTTTTCGTCTGTTTTTTAACGTTTTCTTTCGTTTTTTTTTACGTTTTCGAATGTTTTTTTACGTTTTGGTACATTTTTTAATGTTTTCAACCGTTTTTTTATGTTTGTCTTTTTTTAAGTTTTCGTCTATTTTTTTTACATTTTCGTCTGTTTTACGTTTTCGACCGCTTTTTTACGTTTTCGTCGTTTACACGTTTTCGTCTGTTTTTTTACGTATTCATCCGATTTTTTTTACGTTTTCGACCTTTTTTATGTTTATGTCAATTTTTTTAGGTTTTCATCTGGTTTTTTACGTTTTCGTCTGTTCTTTACGTTTTGACCTTTTTTTACATTTTCATCCGTTTTTTTACGTTTTCGTCTGCTTTTTTACGTTTTTGTCTATTTTTTTTACGTTTTTGTCCGTTTTCATATGATTTTGTAAGTTTTGTACATTTTTTACAAAAACGTAAGAAAAAGGACAAAAAAGTAAAAAAAATAATAAATAAAAAAAAATAAAAAAAAGACGAAAACGTAAAAAAACATACGACAACATAAAAATAAGACTAAACGTAAAAAAAATTGGACCAAAACCTAAAAAAAATAGACCAAAACGTAAAAGAATGGTGAAAACGTAAAAAACGGGCGAAAACGTAAAAAACCAGGCGGAAACGTATAAAAAGGGCGACAACGTAAAAAAACGAGCGAAAACGTAAAAAAGACAAAAACGTAAAAAAAGACGAAAACGTAAAAAAATGACGAAAACGTAAAAAACTGGACCAAAAAGTAAAAAAAAGGGCAAAAACGTAAAAAAACGGGTGAAAACGTAAAAAACGGGCTACAAAGTAAAAAAAGGGCGAAAATGTAAAAAAATGGATGAAAACGGGCAAAAACGTAAAAAGATGAGTGAAAACGTAAAAAATGGACGAAAACGTAAAAAAACATAAAAAAATGGCGAAAACGTAAAAAAAACATATGAAAACATAAAAAAACGAACGAAAACGTAAAAAAACGTGAGAAAACGTAAAAAACGGACGAAAACGTAAAAAAAGAGCGAAAACGTAAAAAAACGGATGAAAACGTAACAAAAGGGCGAAAACGTAAAAAAGGGGGCGAAAACGGGCGAAAGCGTAAAAAAACATGCGAAAACGTAAAAAAAAATGGACGAAAACGTAAAAAAAAGTGAGAAAACATAAAAAAACGGACGAAAACGTTTAAAAACAAGCGAAAACATAAAAAACGGATGAAAACGTAAAAATACGGTCGAAAACGTAAAAAAGGTCGAAAACGTAAAAAAACAGACGAAAACTTAAAAAAAGGACGAAAACCTAAAAAAAATAATAAAAAAAGACGAAAACGTATAAAAACGGATATTGAGAAAGAGATGTAAGATTTGTGAAAGAAGAAGTAAGAAGTGAACGAAGAGGTAAGAAGTGAAAGATAATGTCTGAAATTTAGAAGAGGAAATAAGTGAAAAGAAGCACTTATGTCTGCAAAAAAACAAACAAAAACCTCTGCCCTCCTGCAGACAAAGAAGTGAAAAGAGGAAAAAAGTGCTTATTGTGAAAAAAACAAACGACACCTAAGTCTACTAAAGAATATAATGATAAATATGTAAGTAATTAAGTAAAGAGATAGAGATAGAAAGATAGCACCGCGAGACAAAGGATTTATAGTGGTTCGGCTACGAATCTCCTCTTCGTCCTACTCCACTCCCCGAGCACCTAACTCGAGAGTTTTCTTCACTATGTTAACAGGTTCGGCTACGAATCTCCTCTTCGTCCTACTCCACTCCCCGAGCACCTAACTCGAGAGTTTTCTTCACTATGTTAACAAGCTCCCTTATGGCGGAGAAACCTTACACACCTTTGCTTACACCGTTTAACGACACCAAGCAAAATGACGAGTTCTAATACTAGCTAGAACCAATCTCACAACTCTTCACGACTTATCACAACTTCTACACAACTTATGCACACCACAACTACTTCACAACTTCACAACTTCTACTTCACAACACTATACTATCTTCACTACTTCTTTTTACACTTAACACTACTAGATCTCCTAATTACAATCACACAACACCTTTAGACACAATATGCACAACTACTAGTAATATCTACAATACTTCTTTAATGTATGTTGAAGGAGTATTCTTCTTTTGCACTTTGGATGAGAAAGGATTGGATCACTTGAAACAAATACTTTTAATCTTATGATCAAAGGATTTAGAATGATGTTTAGAAAGGATTTGGACTGAAAAAATTCGTGCAAAAGGTGAGGAAAAAATGCAGGATTGAACCTGTATTTATAGGCAAAAGATTCTGGCCTCAGGAGCGTGCCGTCCCCCTTAAATGGTGGCCGGCCCCCTTAAATGGTGGCCGGCCCCCTTAAATTTAAGGGGTCCGCCCCGTATAATTAAGGGGGCCGCCCTCCTGAAACGGCCTGAATGTTTTGTCTTTTCTGGGGAAAGTTTATTTGGTGAAAAACTGATTTTGGTTAAAAATTTGAATTCATATATTTATTATGAATTAAACATTTTTCTTTATTACAAAAAAGTTTTTCAAAAATATATAATATGTTTATGTGATTAAATAAACTTTGTAATATTTAAATAAACATCCCTTTGATCATAAAATGTATTAGGCATTTGTTTATTCATAGCTTAAGTGATTTAGTTGGATAAAATGATATTTGTAACTAAATACTTGTTTACGTAGTAATTTTACGTTTACTGTTTTTACATTTTGTGATCGTCAAAACATAGAGATATCGAAAAATATAAATAACGTTTTTATGCATTATTTATATCAACAAAAAGGTAACTAGAGCTTGACATACCAACATACAAAGAACCCCAGGATACGTGCGTAGGCAGTTTAATCTCTGAGTCACTTAGTACACTAATAGGATTCCCTAAGCCCAGGTGAGTTCTCATAGCCTCACACCTTTTTAAACGCTTTCTAAATGCTTTACAAACCCTGTGAGGAGGTTACATGCTACTTGCTTTACTTAAAACTGAATACAACTCTTTTCTTTGGTTGTTGCACGAGTAAACTATCTGCCACCACTACATAACTAAAATTCATGAATCTAATCGTTTGGGATATTTTACCCACGCGAACGCGAATATAGTTGATAGATCTATTGGAGTTTGACAACTCCCGTTGGTATTAACACCTCTCCGGGTGGTACCAATAAGTACTATATTTGAACCCTCTGAAGAGTTAACTTTGGCAAGTTACTCTTTCCCGTCCCATCATGGTTGGTCTGCAGACCCCATGACCCAGACTGTTAGTCTGGTTCATGAACTTAGTGCAACATACCCCACTCTTGATAATTGTGCATGCATCACAATTATCACACTTACACAACATTTTCCCAGATGGGTGTAACAACGGAGCCCAGGGAACTTGTATTCACTAACACTTAAACCTATGATTCTCACTCAACACCTAGTGTTGACTTTTTAAGCATGTAACCTAGGTATATGGCCGTTACGGAATTATGGCGGAAGGAGGCACTGAACTCGGAGGACTTTCAAACCAGTTAGCATTCAAACTCTATTTCACACATAGATTTATGGGACCTCAGCATAATAAAACTCTGATATTTTAATGAATTATAACTTATTTATAAAAACGTCTCTTTTCGAGTCGTTTTCTATTACTGTAACTGTGATTCCATGAAGTAATACCCCAACCCTAAATCCGATGCGAACTATGAAAATGGGGGTGTTACACTCTGACTCACACATACCCTAATAAAACGCAAATACAACACAAAAAAAGGGAAAATACCCACGACGTAGGTTGGTCCTAACGACGCTAGACCTATGGCACGAGGTCTGATGTCGTTATGGTGCCGTAAGGTGGCGTTATAGGATGGCACAAGGTTTACCAGTCATGCGTACCAAGCCCTCTTAAATGTTTATAGTTATGTTATGTCATTAATTTATACACTTTTTTATAAGCTTATCTTCATTATGTATAAATCTCTAAAAGCTTTACAGACATCTCACATATTCCAATTTTGTTAAATTATGAAAAAGGTTAATATCCTAAACCTCTGTATACCACACAAGTCTGAAATGGATATTCATTATGGTTTACAAGTTCTTATACATTTTCATGTTTTTATAAACCCTTATATAAACAACCATATGCCTTTAGTTTAGAAGATTTATCTTTGAATTAGACTAGTTCTTAATCATGCTATGTCTTTTACTTACTGTCATGTCAGTATTATTAGATAGGTATGGCCCAAGCCCGATGTGAGGTTAGGGTCTATTAGAGTTGGGTTATCTTATGTATTATGGATTATAAATACTTGATAAATAAACATAAGACCTTACGGGATTTACATTGTCTAACATGGTATCGGAGCGAGTCTGATCCTCAGACCTAGGTGACTACGTTGAGCTGCCTCCTCTATGCCACCTCGTCAACCCTCACCACCATTTATCTCCTTTTCCGAGAAAAAAAGAAAAAAAAAATAAGCCTCTTGATAATTTGCTTTTATTTTTGTTTCATTGCTTTTGATTTTGTAGTTTGATGAAGATTAATCTACGCTCGCTGTCGAATGTCGTCATCATTTTTTTTGCTACCGCTTTGTTTACTTTTGCTACTAGCTGCATATGAAGATTTGTCTCTTCTTGCTATCTAATGTCTTCATCAACAATACTTTTATTGCTTTGCCGTTTATTTAGCTTTCTCATCCAATCTGAGCTTTCACAAATTCATTGCTTGGATTGCGGGAGAGTATTAGATAGATATGGCCCAAGCCCGATGTAGGGTTAGGGTCCATTAAAGTTAGGTTATTTTATGTATTATAAATACTTGATAAATAAACATAAGACCTTATGGGGTTTTCATTGTCTAATAAGGTCTTATGTTTATTTATCAAGTATTTATAATGGGCATAATACATAAAATGACCTAACCCTAAATGGACCTTAACCACACATCGGGCTTGGGTCATATCTATCTAATACGTGTTGCATCTCTCTCTCTCTCTCTCTCTCTCTCTCTCTCTCTCTCTCTCTCTCTCTCTCAATATATAAAACACACGCAGCCTCTAATGCTACTCAGGGCATACTAAAAACACCCACTCGCGTGTCAGAAGCAAGGCCCGTAATGAAGTCATGCGTAGGTGAAGGTGCACATTTGATGAAAATTGAGCTTCACGTAAGGAGTTTCTCTCGTTACATAAGGCTACGTGTAATGCTCACCTGATCTTACCTTACCAATCACCAAACTCATTTTTTTAACAACTTTAATCATTACTAAAATTTAAAAAAAAAAACGTATATCAATAATTAAAAAGAACTTTATGTGTCAAAGTCTAATCATTGGATGAAATGTTTGAAAGAGATTTACATACTCAATGCCCAATTTTGAGTAAAGTATAGAAGTTTATATATTAGGTTGTATTCTCCTAATGAAGGCGATTTATGAAAATATGGTGATACGAGAGCTTTTCTAAAACATTTAGCATTGAGAATACAAAGCTTGTTTAGCTTAAAGCTTTAAGCATAGCATATACTTTCACCGCTCTTTTTTCTAAAGTTTTTTTTAAAAAGGCATTTCTTTTTCAACGCTTCACTTAAAATTTGTTAAGATACCCACGTTATTTATTTGATTACTTTATTATTTTAATGCTTAATGTCTTTTAAGTATTTTACACTTAAAAATTACACCTACAACTGCATTAAGATACATTTTTATAAAATAAAAAATTACTGCTACTGATATAGTTAACTGTTGTTGATGACAGCTACTGCTACTTTAACTAAACTACAATAAGCATTTTTTTAACATTCCATAAGCAGTGATCTCTAGTTTTGGATGCCATTCTCCAATCAATTACAATAACTTCGGATGTCAACTTCTTACTCTAAGATTCTGGTTAGATGGTGTTGTTCTCCAATTTAATTGATTTGAGGTTCTTCTCATTATGTATTCATTCCTAATTTTCAAGCTTCTCGAAGTTTAGTTCAACTAAACATTATTCATGTTACCAAACTAAAAGTTTGTAACAATCTTACAAAATATTTGTTTATCTTCATTCATCCAGCAAACGTATATAATTTGACTCGAACCGCTGACCTAGTTTGATGACCATGAATACATGTAAAAAAAAACCAACAATTGTGTTGTATGATATATCCTCTACTAGCTTCCAGGCCCGCCCGATGGGCGGCTAGTTTTAAAATTTTGTTTTTAAGATAAAAATAAATAGTACAATGATTTGATATTAGATTAAGATTGTATATTGTAACAAAGTTTGTCATTTTAATTCATTTAGTATGTTATAAATTGCATATAAGATAAAATTTGGTGGTCATATTACATACTGCAAAAGAAATAAAAAGCATACTTGGATAGTATAGTATACTATCATTTTCCATTACTTAATAGTAACGTTATACTATTATGTGTGAGCATTTTTTTTATATAGTTCTAAATTACATTAGGCAACTACATAATGTGAAGTATGTTTCCATGACTACAAAATTTGTAATTCCGACATATAGTGTACATCAAGTATTGAGATATATATGAGAAGAGTCCACATAACTATAGTACAAAAAAGAACATCCAAGTTGTATCTTGACCATGCCAATTTCACTTTAATATACTGGAAGAAACAAAATATTTTAGCTATACATGGTCGAAGTATCCATATCTCACTTTAATCTTTTGCTATTCTCTTGCCCATACAGATAGTAGGGCAAAAGCTAATTCAAGCCCAGCAGCGGTAAATGTCCCCAATGCATGATTAAATCCTTTGTTAAGTATTGCTCCTATATATATTAAAATACATAAAACTGCATGAGTCAATGTTGTGCATAAGATCAGTTAAGTTCTTATAGTTATTGACAGTAGTTTCTTGAATTTAAATTGCACATGTGTGAATCCAAAAAAAGTAACTACGTTGGTATAGTATGGCCTTTGTATTGCCAACAAATTCAAATAAGTTGGTCAGTAAGTCTATCCTTATCAAAAACCAATATTGCTAAAATGAACTTGATTCCATATTCACAAATTCCATTCATGCTAATCAATTCAAAAAGATAACAACAACATCAACTTCAATGCATGTACAACAAATTCAAATCAGTATTACATCATCAAAAATTGCTAAAAATAAAATCCACTAAAATTCAGCACAAATTCACATACTCCATTCAACAAATATAGTCAACATCATCAAAACCCAATATACATACAGCCAATTCAAACAGGTTCAGTTCATAGAGAGCAAATACACATTACTGTCACGTTGTCAGCATATATCAGCATATATCACAATACATAAATTTCTTGACTATTAGTCAACTTCTACATACCGAACTGTTTCTCTTCGAGATCAAAAAACTAAAATCCAATTGATTCATACAAACTACATCCGCGTTCAATCTACAAATCAAAGTAACTACTCGTACAAAATAAAGTAGATGGAATAAGTAACTAAAATTAGCATGACGTCAACAAATGCTATTCTTTGAGAATGAAGTCTAGTTTAGGAAAGGATAAATAAAAAGCGCGTATGTACCTCGATTGAAGACATGGTGAATGATACATGCAAGCCTTTGCCATCTTTCATAGAGTCATCTGAACCCAAAACGCTTTAAATACCGGACTCCTTTATTTTCTTGCGATAATAAAAAAAAGGTGCAACCATATACAGTAACAAATTAGGCTCAGGCATGCAAGTATATAAGGATTCGGAAACACACGGCGTGGCTGCAGCCACAGTCCATGTGTTCCTGCCTCGCCAGGAGCCCAGGACACGGGTTTACGCTCCATGTGTGCATAAATCATATCAGAATCGGATAAGCAAGTACCTTGAAAGCTAGGTATCCTTGGAAAATTTTGCATTTATCCACTTCATCGCTTCCTAACAATCATTTCGTCCTTAGTTACTCAAAAACCATAACCGTAATAAAACTGCTCAGGTTTTAGCAAAAGCGGCTCTGTATGTGCCAAATTTAGTAATAAAACTGTACATTTATATCATCTAATTTTTCATAAAATGATATACACTGTTGTCTGCAATAATAACACACTTTGAGTAACTTTTGACCCGCTTTATATTTTTTTTGACCCATTTGAACTGTTTCCTTTTCCACTTAGTTATTTTGTTCTCTTTATTCGGCTCGTGGAAACGATAAAATGAACCAAACCAACCCATGCATAAGTAAATGTGTCCATTGCAAAAATACCTTACGTTGTTTATTAATTTTCCAAGCTTTTATTGTGATCATTTATGATTTTGATGGGGGTGCTGGCCTGTTGGGCTTTGCATTTTGTAACTGGCTTTGGTTATTGCTACTTTAAGTAACAATACAGTAAATGAGTAAGCATATACCTTATCTTGCAGATTTTCCATTTGTGTATTTGCAGGAACAACTGTATTTCTCTCACATTGCAACTTTACAGTCGAAAATATCCTACATTTTTCAGTTCAACATCAATATTCCACAACAAAAAAACGCAATAACATAAAAACAAAGCTTATATACCTGCAAATCGGATAGAACAAACTTAATACCCCTATCAGGATAGATCTTTTGGTCACTCAACTCCTGGAAAACAAAGAATATTGTTAAGAAGTTTTCTTGGTCATCATGTGATTGTCGCAATTGGTAAACAACTATGTGGTCATGTTGGAATAATTACCGGAAATTTCTCAGTCTCAATAGAAGGAAAGAGGAAGGGTCATTCCCTCTTTCCTTTGGGATGGGCTTAAAGTGCTTTCATCATGTCAAGCTTAAGGCAAGAAAGGGCTGTTTAGTCAACAATCATGATCGTGGGAACAATTCAAGAATCCAAAACTTACATTCAATCAACTTTTCTGGTCATTTGGATCAAACTCAGGCACGACAAAATCTTGACAATCCGCACACCAGTGGACCTAATTCTGGTGGTATCTTCTCGTGGTCCACTGCGTAGTATAAAATGCAAACATTAATAATTAACATCCTATTATCAAACAATGCAAACTTTATTAACCATTCTGAATCAAACTCATAAATATAATGACCACATCTATGCAATTATGACTACGTAAATACTCACTACACTGCTTATCAGAAATCTAAGACATGAACTGAATCACGTGCTTCAGTCACCTACATCACATACAAATCAGTTTATCACAAAAGTAAGCTAATAATCGACAAAACTAATCTCCAGGTAGGCCTTTGCAACATCAGGTTTCCATAACTGCTATTTTCCGCTACTGAATCTAAAGCCCTATCGACTGATAGTTAAACAATTATAGTTATAATGATTAAATGTTTATGATAATATCAAATCCAGAAACATAAGCAAATAGAAAAAAAAAAGATACATATAGAGTTGGCAAAATGAACACAGGGTTCTGCTCAGTTCTGTTCCGAAAAACACGTTCTAATACATTTTTGATCATACAAAGAATAAGGTGTTTGGTAAAAATAATTATAAGTAAATGCGTGAAGATTGTGACCTGTAGATACTTACATACTTGATTTTTAAGTAATTTGCTTATGAGAACTTTATCGAGTACCCCATGTTCAATCTTAAACTTAATGAAAGCTTGTTTTAAAATTCGGCCATACAAAATGTTAGCGAACATTAAATGTATAGTGATCTAAGATTAAGAANTTCTTAAGTACGCGACAAAATGTCAAATGCGAACGTGTAGCTTAGATTGTAAAAAATGAGAAGGAAATTGACCTATCACAATGAGTATCAGAAATGTGCGTCCTTAGGTTGCCTTTTTGTTTTGTCATCATAACCTGCAAGAACATCAGTCAAGCATTTGGATTGATCTTTAAGCAAAATTTAAAAAGGTGTTTGGATGTGAGTATTAGAAGTGGTTCCAAATATGTGCCCGGTATACCTGTTGATAGATTGCAAGTTTTTGAAGAATAAGCACTTTGAGCTTGGTGGGAATACGCTATAGGCAACGGTCAGATGGCGATTTTGATTACTTGCTGAAAGAAATATATCAATAGTAGTTATTAAGCAATATTTTGAATTTGTATATTGTTTGTGAAACTGTATTAGTCACATATTAACTCTTGACTTTTTGACACATCATGAGACAAAATTAGAACTATGTAGGCTGATACAGATAGGGATGGATCAATCAGCTACTATATTTGAATAAGCATTTAAATGAAATATTATGAACTATGTAGGCTGATACAGATAGGGATGGATCAATCAGCTACAATGAGTTCATCAGTCATCACAGCCATGATGAACGTACGTAGAGAACATAAAGAGGAACACCTTCTTAAAGCTTTTGAAAGTTTTGATAAAGATCACAATAGGTCAGGTTATAATTATAAGGCCTTCGATATGGTAAAGAACATGAGCGTGTTATGAGGCAATATCCTAACCATCTATCAACATTTTGTCACTTGGGAATTTCATTTAACACTTGGTGCTCATCTCTATATCTAAGGTAATATTCACATCAAATAATTAAATGGCACAAAAACAAATGTTAAAATTCAAAATGTACCTTTTTCTCGTCAGTGAAATTCATTCAATATTCTTTTCGAGTCACTTAATACCTAAAAACATAAACAAATCACAAGGATTATTGCAGATTCAATCATATTATGTACAAAATTTAATCAATTATTCAATTGCTTATAAAACGTTGAATATGAATATGAAATCAAAGTCTAACAATTGAATTATGATTTTGAAAATTAAGGTTCTTGTGATTCTAAAGAAATAAACGTATTTAAAAGATAGCTTTGAATTATGAATAATCAGAAGAAAAAACCAAATTACCTTGGAGATTGATTCCATATATTTTATTAAAACTTCAATCAAGATTCAATTTCATGCCTTGGAATTTGGATCGATCTGTTTACACAAATCGATCGATTGATTCCTTCTTATTGTTTTGGTGAAACTGTTTTGGTGAAACTGTTTTGGTGAAACTGGAAAATGGCTCTGATTTGTTTATGGTTATTAGATGATAATGCAATCGAATATGGTGATTTATCATAAATTGCTTTAATTGGTATGGATCTTGATTTTGATTTGTGGTGTTTTTGATTACGGTGTTTTTTATTAGGGTTTAGGATTGAAAAGGAATGAGTGAGAGAATTGTGCGTGTGTTTTTTTTAGCAGTGGTACTGAATGAAATGCCGAATAGGTATTCCGCCCAAAATTTCATTGCATTGACTTTCTTAGATGTCAAAGTAACATGGACCGTTGGATAGGGCTAAATGCCACGTGGCGAATTTAGAAGATTTTTGAAGAGGAGATTAGTTTAGAAAACCTTGTTTTATATAAATAGTAGATTTGTTTTCATAAGCCCAAAAACATATAACCAAAATTTAATATCTACAAACTTATCAATGAAAAATCATATTAATGTTTGGCTAATATAATGATGTAGTATTCACCATTAAAGCTTAATGGTTAGAGATTTGTAACATAAAACGGAGGTCATGAGCTCAGATTTTGGCACAGTGTATCTTTGATCATGAGATGAGATCAATATAAAACTCATTTTTGCCATAGAACCAATGAACCAATCATAGTCACTCATTTTTATTTTCTATTTTTTTTAAAACAACATATCTTGCAAACGGTAAATCTTCAAGCTACAAAAAAAATACCATCGCGACGAGAATTAAATCATCTTTCTATAGATATGCATTGTTATATACTTTCGACGAACTTTTTTTTTCGACGAACCCTTTTTTTTTTTTTTTTTTTTTTTTTTTTTTTTTNAATCACATATGATTTGATTTTAACGAATAACATATGATTTTTACAAATCATATATGATTATTCTAGGCGGAAATTTTGAAAAAAAAAAAATCGTCGAAAGTATAACAATGCATGTCTATAGAAATATAATTTAATTCTCGTCGCGATGGTATTTTTTTTTCGAGTAACGATTTACGGTTTGCGAGATATTTAATTTTTTAAAAAAAGGTGAAAGTTTATTATTTTTTTTTATAAAAAAACGAGTGGCTAAAATTGCTTGATTGGTTCTATGGTAAAAGTTGGTTCTACACGGATCTTTTGGCCTTTGATCATTGTGTTATGTTATATGCTTCTACTATGTTGGCCGTGAGACCATTCGGTGAGAGCGTCTAAAGAACGCCTTTTTTACATATAATAATGTATGTTTACCGTATATATTTGTGTCATCGAGAAATGTTAAACCAAAATTCGTCAGTGTTTTAATGTAACTCAACCAAAAATATATATGAATATTGGGCCTTGCAGTTTTGTTTTTTTTTTTTTTTTTTTTTTTTTTTTTTTTTTTTTTTATAACCATGGTTTTCGACTTTTGACCGACTAATCCACGGGGTTTGAACCCACCGCCACACAGATTCAAACCAGGTGAAGCCTCCCTTTTGAGGAGGTTGGCGTGGCCACTTAAGGTTGTTTGCACCTAGCATACTCACACATTTTAGAGTGATAGTCACAAGCTCTTTACCACTAGGCCACCCGTGGTTATAACATATAATTATTTGTTCTTATCTCTTGTAATTTTCGGTTATTATTGGGCCTTGCAGTTGGGCCTAACTTAATACGTATTGTGACTTGTGAGCTTTCATTCGTGTTGTAATTACTTGAAGCATCCCACAATTCTAATTAACTATACAATGTACTAAATAAGCTCATTTTACAGACGATGAGAAATAAGTATCCAAACATGAGAAATAACATTTCAACTTTAGCAATGTGGAACTTATGGTAGGGGACATGCAACGTTAATCGAAAGTTATAGATTCAAATCATATCATCATGTCCTTTTAATAATAGTTTTATGTGATTAATCTTCTTCGTGTTAGCCGTAAGACCGGTCCCTCCAGAAATTAAAGCCGGGTTCCCTTTTTAAATGTAAACTTATGGTCTTTGTAAAATGCCATTCTCACACTAACATATTAATACTGATTATAAATAAGTAATATCAATAAAGCTATAAGAATATAGATATATACTCAATGATGTAACTAGAAAATGCATATATACAACTACATTCTTATCTATTTTTAGGGCCATGTATTGGTTTTTTATTAGTGTACTGTTAACATCAAAGATAGACAAGAACATGTCATGGTCTCCTCAATACATACTTTTGCTAGACATTCATTTGTTGCTTTATATCATGCTTTATAAAAAAAACTAATATGATGTTTAGATTTTTGTAATTGGGTGTTTGGGATTGCTCATTTCAGGGTATTTATAATAAACGCCTTTATATAATCCTGAGTGTTTATGTCATTCAAACACTCAAAGATGGTTATATTGCCATGAAAAAAGGCAATAAACTTAAAACATGAGAAATAAGTATCCAAACACCCTTCAAGTAAGAAATGTGGTATCTATTTTTTTATCAGATATATATTGAAATTACAAGTAGGAGAATATAAAAGTAACACCATCAGTATCTCATGTTTCTAAATTCTAATGGACTTGATGAAAATTGCAGTGGGTCATTTGTTAAGAATAAATCGTCGTTTCTTATAAAATAATTGAAAGACAATGCATCTTATGAAACCATTTTGAATGTACATGTAAAAACATACTAGTGTACTTAATATTTTTGCGCAGAATTGGTTACTTGACTAAATTAGTTGCTTTTACAAAAATAAAATCTTTTTCAAGGTAATAGCACTTCTGTGCAACCCAAAACTGTGTACAATTATTCAAAAAACTAGATCAATCGCTTTCAAAGCAAATGTTTGTTATATGAATGAATCTTAAAAACAACCTTCCATATTCTAAAAAAACGCAAAACAAGTGATGTAAACGCTCTAAGTTTTGTATATAAATTCGAGTAATCTGCTGACATGCCATGGGCAATGATGTAATGTGCAACTGTTTAAAGCATGTTTATTTTTGTTATCCCAAACGTTGTGGACATGAAGGTCTCATCTTTATGTTGCACATAAACCACATAAACCTGTCTTTTGGTTGACAAAAAAGATTGTCTTTTGTTGATGATCACTTTAGCACAATTCAAAGAATCTACAACCAAAATAAAAAACATAGTGGCTTGTGATTCTTGATCGAACCATATAAATTGGAAGATGATCCCACCTTAGTTGTTTTGAAAGGTACTAACCTAAACCAACTTACCCTACACCATCATAGCATTCCTTTGGCACATCAAATACATTAAATCTATACTTAAATGCATAAACATGTAATCTCGCTATCTGTTTGATGAAATCATGATACCCGACAAACTCATGGAACAAACAAGATTTTAATAGAAAATTATTATCTACCAAGAAGCTCGCTCTTAGCATACCCTCTAGAACCTTCTTAACTCACAGACAAAAGATTTTCTTTTCATTTTTAGGAATGTTACAAGTCCTGTTAATCCATAAGTACGTACTCTTAACAAGTTAAAATACATCAATAACCCTGCAAGAAAAGCTCTAGGAGCAACAAACTTTCGACTAAGTGGTATCAAGGTGACCTAGCAACCAATAAGTTACGTGTTCAACTCCTAGAAACCTTGAAACACCATTAATAGTATGGAAAATCCTTGATATATCGTAAGTAGATTGTTGTAGTCTACTCAAACACAAATTTTCCCTATCAAAAAACCCATGGAAACACAATTGCTACATCAAGACATAAGATTCAAGTACGTCTTAACAAGGTAAAAAGACAATCTTGTTAATGTTATAGAGATTCTGCACTATTAAGAGTAAAGTAGCAGCAAGTTTGCTGATGTAAATTGGAAGGACAGAATTGAAAATGAAAATTGAAGGCTGGATTGATGTGTTCCAGCTTTACATTGAACTTCTATTTATAGGCATACAAATACTTAGTACATAGACTTTCTTTGCCACTAAGTATTCTTAGTAGGCAAGTACTTAATAGCTAAGATTAGTAAAATATCTAAGTATTCTTAACAAGTAAGAATACTTCCTAGCTAAGAATACTAAATATCTAATATCCTTAAGAGTTAAGGATACTTAATGTCTAAGAGTACTAAATATCTAATACTCTTAAGAGCTAAGGATACTTAATGTTGAAGGTTCCTTAGGAAGTAAGGATCCTTACTAGTCAAGTATCCTTCGTGACTAAGATTACAAAATATCTTCAAAACATAATACTAATTAAACAAACAATCTTAGATACTTTAACACTCCTCCTTAAGATTGTTGTTTGATGTCATAAGCTGCGCCTTGAAGTAGTTTAGCTTCTTTCCGGTAATCGATTTTGTAAGCATATCTGCGAGTTGAGTTTCAGATGTGCAATACTTCAGCTTGACTTCTCCATTCTTCTCAGCTTCTCGAATGGCATGATACTTGACATTGATATGCTTTGTTCTTCCATGTTGCACGGGATTTTCTGCTATAGCAATAGCAGACTTGTTATCGGAGAAGATCACTGTTGGACCTTCTTGAGTTAGATCCAAATCAGACAACAATTTTCGGATCCAAATAGCATGATTTACAGCACCCGCAACTGCTATATATTCTGCCTCTGCAGAAGATTGTGCGACGACGCTTTGCTTTTTGGAGTTCCAACAAAATACACCCGAACCGAGAGTAAAAATATAACCAGAAGTACTTTTTGAATCATCAATGCTTCCGGCCCAATCACTATCAGCATATCCTTCAAGTATCACATCTTTGTTTCTTTCGAACATAATTCCAAGATTAAGAGAACCTTTCACGTACCTTAGCACTCTTTTTGCAGCTCCTAAATGAGAACTCGACGGTTCACCCATAAACCTTGATAGAAAACTGGCTGCAAAGGCTAAATCCGGTCTTGAGATTGTTAAATAAAGTAGGCTCCCAACAATGCTTCTATATCGAGTTGGATTGACAAGCTTCTTTCCATCATCTTTTGACAACTTGCACTTGTAGACTAGTGGCGAAGTAACCGGTTTGCATAAGAACATTTTGAATTTCTTAAGCATATCATTAGCATACTTTCTTTGAGAAATATGAACACCGTTGGGTAGTTGCTTGATTTCCATGCCAAGAAAATAGGATACTAGTCCTAAATCTGACATATCAAATTCAGATTCCATTTGTTTCTTAAATTGTGCAACAAGATCACCGTTGCTTCCAATCACAAGCAAGTCATCAACATAAAGAGAGATAATCAGCTTCTCTTGAGAATTAAATTGCTTCACATAAAGAGTTGACTCACTTGAACTCCTCCTGAAGTTATGATTCAGCAAATGAGCATCGATCTTAGCATACCAAGCCCTTGGTGCTTGCTTAAGACCATAAAGTGCCTTGTAGAGCCGATAAACTTTTTCTTCATGACCAACTACTTTGAAACCTTCAGGTTGTCTAACATAAATCTCCTCCTCAAGTTCACCATTAAGAAATGCAGATTTGACATCAAGATGGTGAATTTTCCAATTTCGTTGAGCAGCCATAGCTAATAATAACTTGATTGTATCATGACGAGCAACGGGAGCAAAAGTGTCACCGAAATCTACACCAGCAACCTGAGAATATCCTTTCACGACCAATCTTGCTTTATGCTTGTAAATTGATCCGTCAGGCTGAAATTTGGTTTTGTAGACCCACTTCACACCTATTGCATTTTTCCCTTTTGGCAAGTCAACAAGCTCCCATGTCTTGTTTTTCATGATCATTTCAAGTTCAGCTTTCATTGCATCAACCCATTGAGAATGTTTGGAGGCATCCAAATAGCTTTCAGGTTCAGTAACAGAATTACAAGACTCATAAACATCGGCTAGCGGTCTTGTTCTTAACACATCTGTGTCAGTTGTATCTTCAATATCAAATTCAGGAATATCGACTTCATCATGACGTGTTTCTTCTGAAAACGTATCTACATGCCTTTTAACTTCTTCCGCATTCCAGTCCCAGTAGGTACCTTCATCAAAAGTCACATCTCTACTGATTGCAATTTTACTATCAGTGAGATCATAAATTCTGTATCCTTTTGACTCTGTTGCATAGCCAACAAGGATCCCTTTTCTAGCTTTTGCATCAAGCTTTGATCTTTTGATGTCTGGAATGTGATAATAAGAGATAGAACCAAAGACTTTTAAATGTTGAATCGATGGTTTGATTCCCGACCAAGCTTCAATTGGAGTCTTACCACTCACGGCTTTTGTTGCTAATCTGTTCAGCAAATATACAGATGTAGCTACCGCCTCGGCCCAAAATGTCTTCGGTAATTTCTTCTCAAACAACATTGATCTCGCCATCTCCATCACCGTTCTGTTCTTTCTTTCTGAAACACCGTTTTGTTGAGGTGAGTATGGAACAGTAACTTGGTGAATTACTCCTTGTTGTCGAAGGAATTCTTCAAACTCATTTGATGTGTATTCTCCACCATTATCAGTCCTCAAAATACGCAAAGTATTGCCGCTTTGTACTTCAACAAGTTTCTTGAAACTTTTAAAGATTAAAAATACCGAAGCTTTGCTGCTAAGGAAATACACCCAGCACATTCTTGTATAATCATCAATGAAAAGAACAAAATATTTATTACCACTCCAAGATGGTGTAGACATAGGACCACATATATCAGAATGCACGATTTCTAACTTGTGTGTAGCTCTAGTCACACCAGCTTTTGAGAAAGGCAACCTGTGACTTTTCCCCAATTCACAACCTTCACACTTAGAATCAACTTCACTAATGGGAGGCATATCTTTCACCAACTTAGTAGTATACATATGCTTAAGTGTTCTGTAATTGAAGTGGCCAAATCTCTTGTGCCATTTCATACTATCATCTTCAGTAACACTAAAAGCACTAGCATTTGCTACATCAAGCTTCAAGTAATAACTATTATTTACCATATCAAGGCTAGCTATTTCGGAATCACGAGAATCAGTGATAACGCAACGCGAGTCCTTTTTAAAATTAACACCATAGCCATTCTTTAACATTTGTGGTACACTTAACATATTTTGATCAAGTTCAGGCACATATAAGACTCTAGAAATGTATTTTATTTGTGACCTTTCTTTATGTCGATATTTTTATCTCTCTTCCTTTTGCCTTGAGCATAAATACCATCCTCCCACTTACTCCTTGGGTTGTCTGGTGTCCGAGACGGAAATGAAAGGAAAGATCTTTCTGGAGTCATATGACTTTGGCATCCACAATCCATCAACGCCACATAAGGCTAAGCTGACTGTTTATGCAAGATGCGATGCCACCCAAAAAAAAAAAAAAAATCGCTTTTTCTTTTCTTGCGGAGGAGTCGCCAGCAGGCGAACACTACCTTGACCAGTCAGCAGCGCCAAAGGAGAACCGTCTATCAGATGAATTGGGTTAAGTGTACACTGCTTTTTCCAGCAACACTCCAGACGTTGCAAGGAACAAGTGATTCATGAGGTTCATGAACTCGAGAACCAAAGCATTCCCTATCTCGCATATAACAGCCGAAACAGTTATCCATCATCAATTAAAGCGACCATGACATTGCAGTCTGCATAGCCGATTCGATTTCAAACAAGACCAGACACTCACAGCAATGTTTGAAACGTGTAGAATTCGATCTTTTTATTTCCATTTGGTTAATGTTCATTATTATTGGGTAGGCAAAGCAGATAACGGTGATGTAGAGGACTTCAGAACAATCAGCCAATGTGTAGACAAGCATTAGTATTATAATTCATAGTTGAACAATGGTTTATGGTTTCCAGAGTCGTTGATCTTTCATAAGAAAATATACTGCTTACTTAATGTGAAACAGGGTACAAAAGTTTATATTCTGTTCCTCCTCTTGCAGCAACACTTTTTGATCATAGGGTCTGGACTTAGTCTATGATGCCAGCCATGTCTCAGAACTAAATTGTAAAAGCGACAACTGCGACAACTAGAAGAACGTGAATCTGTCAAGAGAAGTATGACATTTTTTACTAAGTTTATCAAAGATATCAATTTGAGTTGTAGAATTTGGCCAGTTTTCGCAACGAGTTTTAGGAATTTTTGCAAGTACAATTTGCTTCTTTCAGTAGATGTCTTTATAATTTAATAACAGACATTAATATAAATAAATGAATCAAAATATCACATTCTGCGAAGCGTAGGACCTAGTATAACATATAAAAATAAATAAAATAAACAAGACGTACCTCTTGATTCTACACTGACAAGAATCAAACTTCAAAGAACACTTGAACAACTTGGATGCAGACCAATAGGTTTAAGGATCAATGATTCAAACCCCTTACCGTTTTTTAATCGATCAAGACTACTACCGATAATGCGTCTTACCATCGTGCCTTTGTCAACA
>LBNU01031488.1:1311-14672 GCA_014162995.1 Artemisia annua | reverse complement strand
TTTTTTTTTTTTTTTTTAAATTCAGGTGTATTTTTTTTTTAAATTCACGTTTTCTTTCACTTTCTTACTTTTTCGTCCGTTTTAGTCCGTTTTTGTTCGTTTTCATACGTTTATACACGTTTTCCTCCGTTTACATACGTTTTCGTCAGTTTTCATACGTTTTCGTCTGTTTTTTTAAGTTTTCATTAATTTTAGACGTTTTCATCTGTTTTCAGATGTTTTCGTCCAATTTTATACGCTTTCGTCCGTTTTAATACTTTTTCGTCCATTTTTATAAGTTTTTCGTCCGTTTTCAGACGGTTTTGTCCGTTTTCATACGTTTTCATTCGTTTTATACATTTTTGTCCGTTTTCAGACGTTTTTGTCTGTTTTCATACGTTTTCGGCAGTTTTTATATGTTTTTCGATATTTTTATCCGTTTTCGTCCATTTTTTTACGTTTTCATCTGTTTTCAGACGTTTTCGTCTGCTTTCGTCCATTTTTATACATTTTGTCCGTTTTCATGCATTTTCGGCAGTTTTTATACGTTTTCAGACATTTTTGTTCGTTTTCCTTTGTTTTCATACGTATTCATTTGTTTTTTACGTTTTCGTCTGTTTTCAGACGTTTTTGTTTGTTTTCATCCGTTTTATACGCTTTTGTCTATTTTTATACGTTTTTGTCTTTTTCTCTGTTTTCATACGTTAATATACGTTTTTGTCCGTTTTCTTATGTTTTTATACATTTTTGTCTGGTTTTAGACGTTTTCGTCTGTTTTCATACGTTTTCCTCCGTTTTCGTCTTTTTCTTTCGTTTTCATATGTTTTCGTCCGTTTTCAGACGTGTTTTTACGCTTTCATACATATTGGTTCGTTTTCGTCCATTTTCATACGTTTCTTGTTAGGAATACGATTTTTGTATAAGAAAGATTCGGTCACCCCAGATACGATTAAGCATTGTTTAGTTCGTAGTATTTATAATAGTTAGTAAAACGTAGATTAGAAGTAGTTAGTATTCGTGGAAGAAGGACGGGTCTTTACCCACTGTATACCTGATCCACAGCCCAAGTGGCAAAAACTCATGTATATATAAAAGCCTTCTCCATCCTTGGAGAGGGTAAGCCTTCTCATAATCTATTTTCTTTTTTTTTGTTTTCTCTCAAGGCTTCACCTTCTTTCTCTCTCTAACTTTCTCTCTCTAAATTATTCTTTTCTTTCTTACATGTAAACGAACCAAACCACAAGATCTATACGTGTTTGTGAGCTTATTTAGTATTCTACAATTGGTATCAAGAGCCATGGTTACATCCTAGGGATTGTAGAACTTGTGGTGTATGGTTTGTTTTGGTTTCTATTAGTTTAGGATGGTTTTACTTAGTTTTGATCTTGTTCGTGGTGATTCTTGTTTTCCTTCTTGTACTTCTTGGATTAGAGGGGTTAGATTCATCTAGTTTATCAGTTGGTTGGGCTAGATCTAACGTTTGTGAAGTGTACGAGTAGTTTTGGAACCTTTTCTTGGCAGCGGTTTTCTCCTCGTTAAGGTGTTCTTCTCAGCGGTTAGTTTGGATTTTAGCGGTTTGTGTCCAGCGGTTAGTACATCTGGTCAGCGAACATAACGCTGTACTTTGTACTGTTTCAGCGGTTACCTTCCAGCGGTTTACTCTTCAGCGTTTATTCTATCAGCGGGTTCTTTCTGCAGCGGTTACTTTCGTCAGCGGTTAATAGATAGCGTTTACTTAACCAGCGGTTAAATTTGTTTAGCGGTTAACTTAACAGCGGTTACTCTGTCAAGCGGTTATCATGGCCAGCGGTTTAATCCACAGCGGTTACTCTGTCAGCGGTTAGTTTTGTCAGCGGTTACTTGTTAGCGGTTTAATTGTCAGCGGTTAGTTATCTTAGCGGTTTTCCAAGTTGACTTTAGTAAAATCCCGGGAAAGAATCGTAAAGACAAGCATAAGATATGATTAACCAACACATAGACATATTGATTAATTTAAGTGAGGACTTATCTTTAATTGAACATGAAGGATTCAAGGGTGAAAAACCCTTGATAATACAGCCAAATTTGTCTTTAGGATTTTTCCCAAACTTGCAACAAAAGTTCCACACTAATGAATGAAAAATAGAAAAGTATATATAGATTTTACACTCTGACGGCGTCAGGTTATGGGAGCTGACGCCGTCAGTTCACCGTCATTAGGGTTTTCGGATGGCCTAGATCTACTTCTGACGCCGTTTCTTGTATATGTGCTCTAGGCCATCACTCTTTAGCATTACACCTGACGGCCTACTTTCTCTAACACCTGACGCCGTCAGGTGTAAACATCTTATTTTCTTCATAGGGCGTCTAGTGTAATATGATTCTACTGCTTTGTCAACGTTGGCTGACGGCGTCACCTTGTGAATCTGACGCCGTCAGGAAGGTTTTCCAGCTTCTTTTGAGACTTTGTCGTTTTCTTCACTTTTATGCTCCAAAAACGTCCAAATTAGCATGTTTTCCAGAATTCTTCTCAAAAGTACCTAAAATGACAAAAGGAACGATTTAGGGCAATATTTGATCACATTTACTCGAATTAGGGCTTAAATGACCCTTTAAAACGGGTACACTTTTCGTCTCATCAGTAGGCATTAATACTGCTAAACCGCAACGACACACGCATGCGCATCAAGTTTTTGGTGCCGCTGCCGGGGAGTGAATTGTTATTATCTGTTTATCTGATTAGAATTATAATTAGTTTTTTTTTTCTTTTTAGGTTTTTAGATTCTAGCAACTAACTTTGTTGTATATTAGATAGATTGCATTCATTGTATATATAATACTGCTTAACCGCAACGACACACGCATGCGCATCAAGTTTTTGGTGCCGCTGCCGGGGAGTGAATTGTTATTATCTGTTTATCTGATTAGAATTATAATTAGTTTTTTTTTTCTTTTTAGGTTTTTAGATTCTAGCAACTAACTTTGTTGTATATTAGATAGATTGCATTCATTGTATATAATTTGCATATTTACTGTTTTTTGTGTGTTTTTATTTTTTTGTAATTTTGTTTTTATTTATTTTCTTTGTTTTTTCTACATAACTGCTGTCGTTGTATTCTGCTGATAAAAACGATACGGCGCATCTGTTTCTCAGATACGGCGTATTGTGTTTTAACTTTTTATAAATATAACGTGTTTAATAATTCGAGTACGGCGCATCTACCCCCAAGATACGGCGTATTCTGTTTTTAATTAGAAAATTTTTCAAAACCCTAACGCCATACGACGCATCTGTTTCGACAGATACGACGTATTATATATTTAATTAAAAACAGTTTTCGAATTAATTAAACAGAAGCGACGCATCGATTTTTATCGATACGGCGCATTTACTGAATCAAAAATCCTGTATTTTGAAACGTAACGAAAATACGGCGCATTAGCTTCTGCTTATGCGGCACATTTAAATTTTTATAAATATAATGATTTTTGATATTTAATAAGATACGTCACATTCTAATTTAAAGCGGCGTATTGATTTTCTAAATAAAAGTCTGATTTAATTTTAACGTAACTAGATACGACGTATCCTTTTCCAGGATACGGCGCATCGTCTGCAGATATCAGCAACTTTTATTTTTCGTATTTCATTTTCGTTGTTATTTATCTGATATTTTACTTTATAAAACCTATCCTACTGATGCTTTTGTGATGATTTCAGGAAGTGCATGACCAGAAGTTCAACTAAGAACTTAATTACACCTTACGAAGATCTTGAACGAGCTTTTCATTTACTTAGGAGGCTTTTCAGCACAAGAACCCTTGATCTTTCAAGTTCGTTAGAGCTTGATTATTTTTCTGATCTTGGATTTCAGGAGGAGGAAGAAGAAACAGAAACAATGATGGAAACCACAACCATGGAGGAATACATGAACAAAACCCGATCAAATTACAGTTCAGGAATTGCTAGACCAAAGTTTGACGACAAGTCAAAGTTTGAGTTGAAGGGTCAGTTTCTCAAGGAGCTAAGATAAAATGCTTTCAGTGGGACGGAACATGAAGATGCTAATGAACATGTGGAGAAGGTCCTTGAGATTGCAGATTTTTTTACTACAGAAGGAGTAACTGATGACCAACTTATGCTTCAAATATTCCCAATTTCGCTTAAAGGAGCTGCTAATAAGTGGCTAAGGAATGAACCGGCAGGTTCAATCAAAACATGGGAAGATCTGAAGAGCAAATTCCTCAAAAGATATTGTCCACCTGCTAAGACTGCTAAAAAGATGGAGGCTATCAACAACTTCAAGGAAGAGCCCGATGAAACTCTCTATCAGGCCTGGGAACATTTTAAAGATTTATTGGTGAAATGTCCTCAACACTATCTGACTGCAATGCAGGAGATAATTTTATTTTATCAAGGATTAGACGTGCCTACTAGACAAATCTTGGATGCTAAGGGAGCTGTACCACAGATGAGTGCAGTCAATGCTAGGAATGCTATCCAAGAAGCTGCTGATCATTCTCAAAAGTGGCACGATGGGACCTCTACTAGATCTAAGAGCAACACTAATTTTGACGGGTTTGCTGCTACCCAAGCTCAATTGGACAATCTTAGTAGAGATATGAAGAAAAGAGATGAAAAAGTGTATACTGCCCAAGTTGGATGTGAAAAATGCGAAGGACCTCACTACACCAAAGATTGCCCTACAAAGAATGAAAGTGAGACTTTTGAAGAAGCATACTACACACAATTTGGACAACCAATCCAACCTTCAGGAAGATTTAGGGAAGCTGCTCTGAGGTACTATCAAAAGTACAATAGAAATCCTACATATCAAGTGTTAGGAATACGATTTTGCATAAGAAAGATTCGGTCACCCCAGATACGATTAAGCATTGGTTAGCTCGTAGTATCTATAATAGTTAGTAATACGTAGATTAGAAGTAGTTAGTAATCGTGGAAGAAGGACGGGTCTTTACCCACTGTATACCTGATCCACAGCCCAAGTGGCAAAAACTCATGAATATAAAAGCCCTCTCCATCCTTGGAGAGGGTAAGCCTTCTCATAATCTATTTTTTTTTGTTTTCTCTCAAGGCTTCACCTTCATTCTCTCTCTAACTTTCTCTCTCTACTTTTCTTTCTTTCTTTCTTGCTTATGAACAAACCAAACCACTAAGTTCTATACGTGTTATGTGCTTATCTAGTATTCTACAATTGGTATCAAGATCCATGGTTACATCCTAGGGATTGTAGAACTTGTGGTGTATGGTTAGTTTTGGTTTCTATTAGTTTAGGGTGGTTTTACTTAGTTTTGATCTTGTTCGTGGTGATTCTTGTGTTCTTTCTTGTACTTCTTGGATGAGAGGGGTTAGATTCATCTAGTTTATCAGTTGGTTGGGCTAGATCTAACGCTTGTGAAGTGTACGAGTAGTTTTGGAACCTTTTCTTGGCAGCGGTTTTCTCCTCGTTAAGGTGTTCTTCTCAGCGGTTAGTTTGGATTTTAGCGGTTTGTGTCCAGCGGTTAGTACATTTGGTCAGCGAACATAACGCTGTACTTTGTACTGTTTCAGTGGTTACCTTCCAGTGGTTTACTCTTCAGCAGTTATTCTAGCAGCGGTTACTTTCGTCAGCGGTTAATAGTTAGCGTTTACTTAACCAACGGTTAAATTTGTTTAGCAGTTAACTTAACAGCGGTTACTCTGTCAAGCGGTTATCATAGCCAGCGGTTTAATCCACAGCGGTTACTCTGTCAAGCGGTTAGTTTTGTCAGCGGTTACTTGTTAGCGGTTTAATTGTCAGCGGTTAGTTATCTTAGCGGTTTTCCAAGTTGACTTTAGTAAAATCCCGGGAAAGAATCGATTTCTCGGTTTAAGTCACGTGTGTTGTAAAATCCCGTTTAAGACATAGTCATCATGACCACGGTTACATCAATTGATGATATCCAAGCAACTGGGTCCGACACTCGACCTCCTATGCTCGAGAGGACCGACTATGAGTCATGGTCACAAAGAATTCGTTTGTATTGTCAAGGCAAAGAAAATGGGGAGAACATTCTGAGATCAATTGATGAAGGGCCGTTTCAAATGGGTACTACCAGAGATGTTATCTCTACTGGTGATGATGGGATAGTCACCTTTGGAATTGACAAACCTCGTACTTACAATGATCTGAATGAAGTGGAAAAGAAACGATATGATGCCGACATTCGAGCTTCAAACATTGTGGTACAAGGGCTACCAAAGGACATCTACAAACTGATTAACTTCAACACTGAGGCCAAAGCCGTTTGGGACAATGTCAAAATGTTGCTAGCTGGGTCAGAACTAACAAAGGAAGATCGTGAGTCTCAATTGTATGATGAATTCGAGCACTTTAAGATGAACCCCGGTGAAAGCATCAATGACAACTATGTCAGATTCCACAAGCTTGTGAATGACATGAGAATGATCAGAATGACAATGCCCAACATCCAACTCAACTCAAAGTTTGTCAATAACATGTCACCAGAATGGGATCGGTTTGTCACAGCTGTGAAGTTAAACAAAGGACTCAGAAACACCAACTATGAACAAGTCTATGCTTATCTGCTACAACATGAGAAACATGCCATGTATGATCGTCAGCTAAGAGAGAAATTTCATCCCTCAAATGATCCTCTTGCTCTAATCTCCAGTGCTCCGGGACTTAACCAATTCTCGACTGACTCAATCAATCATGCAACCACTGTTCAAGCAACACAGAATCAATCCTCTCTTGGTCAAACCTCCATGCAATCAGCAAGTGTCAAGACTAATCCACAAGAATCTGGGAATTCTTACATGGACAAGATGGACAAGAGAATTGATAATCTCTCCAACCAAGTCTCACTACTGGTTCAACACTTCAGAAGCACTCTACCTCAATCTAACAATCAACTCAGAACCTCATCGAATCCACATAATCTTGCTGTTGTGGAAGATGGGCGAGTTGTGATTCAAGGAAGACAGAATGTCCGGGGAAATGTTCAGAATAGGATGGGTAATGCAATCAAGGACAAGGAAGAAAAATCAAGTGCTACAACTGTGGTGGGCTAGGTCATATTGCAAGAAACTGCACTGAACCAAAACGTCCTCAGAACTCCGACTACTTCAAAGATAAGATGCTGCTGATGCAGGCACAAGAAAATGGAGTCCTATTGGATGAGGAACAACTGCTATTTCTTGCGGGTGATGAAGGGAATTCCTTTGATGCTGATGTGGATGATCAACCAGTCCAGGATCTTGCTCTGAATGACCCAAACATCTTCCAGGCTGAAGATTGTGATGCCTTTGATTCTGATGTTGATGATGAACCTACTGCACAAACCATATTCATGGCCAAGCTTACATCTGCAGTCACATCGCCACACCAATCGGGAACTTCCAAATCATCCATCATTTCTGAGGTACTCAAATTATATGACACATATGAAACAAGTGCTATTCCAACGATGCTCGATGAGGTACATCAAACTAGTATTGTCACTCCAGATGATGTTGATTTGAAAAACAATAATGTTTTCTCAAAACAACAACATATGGATAACAATAAAGAATCTGATGAACCTAGTAGAGCATCTGTCGATACACATTTTGATAATGTGATGCACAACCAAAGGACTCATAACGAAGTAAATCACACCGACAGTATTGATTCAGATCCTGCTGATATGGGTAATAGCAATGTTGTCCCATATGAGCAATATTTGAAACAAAATGTCGAGACTGCTTTACCAAGTGATGACTCTTTCGTTGATAATGATACTTGTGAATATGATGAATATACTGCTGTTATACCTGATGATACCTTGATCACTAGGATTAATATTCTTAAAGATCAGGTGAATATGTATCAACAACATGCTAAATTTGAGTTAACCGAACGTGAACAGAAAATGGATTGGCAAATGTGTGCATATATTACCGAAAGGAATTTATAGGAAGAAAAGTTAAGAATGGAAATAAAATCTTTGCAAAATCAAATCGATCTTACTGTTAAACAAAAACAGGAGATTCAAAATAGTGTCACCACACTAAAGTTAGATTTTCAAAGTAAAGAAGCCAAACTCTTAAGCGATTTTTCCAACTTAAAGGCCTTAAAGAACAAACTTGAAGACAAATTGTACAGACAAGGCCAAACCATTCAAACTGCTCAAATGATACAAAAGCACATTAAGCTTCGAGATGAACATAATAATAAGGAAACAAGAGTGCCTAAAACTAATTTCCTTAGGAGCGTTAGTGCCTCTCAACCTGCCTTATATGATTTTAATGTGATGCTTAAGCCCAATCATGCCCCACCTGTTGTGAATGATACAGAAGAGATTGATGAAATTGAATCTGAAAATAGGAAAAGACTAGAGGTTAAAATGAAGGATCCCACGAGCATTGAAAAGCGTGTCAATATCAAGCCCCATAACTACTATGAACAGAACCGTTTGACCGTCTTTGTGCCCCAAACTAGGTTAACCCCAGAACATTGAAAAAATGAAAGCTGAACGACTTAAGGCTACCACTCCCCTTAAGTTTGCTACCCCAACGGTGTATCCTCCCAATACACCAATGAACCTAGTTCAGATAGCACTGCCAACTCAATGTAAAACTCTTATTAGCATGTATGTTCTGTATCAAATGTTTGCTGACTTTGACAAAACATGTAAAAAGAGAATTACTCCAACGGGAATTACTGAGGGGGAAAGGGGTTTTGAAGTTACAAAAGATTGTTATCTCACAGAAGTCATTCCATTTTTTAAACAAATCAAAGAACATTTTGAATGCATGGAAACTTCTCTTAAATAAGAGATTAATGAAATGAAAGAGGTGTTTAAAAATCTAGAACTTGAAGGAAAACAAACTGTAATAGATCTTCAACATAGTGAAATTGCGAGGAAGAATGCTCTCACAATGAATGATAATTTAATTGCTATGTGCATTGCTCAAGATGTGTTTTATACTGCTACTAATTCATCTTTAACTGCTTCCCAATTTCATGAAATGTCTGTTACGTTAAATATTTTCCAAAATCGTGTTGTTGAGCTTGAGGGGGATAATTTAAAATTGCGCGAAAAAATTCAAAAAGATGATCATGATAACATGGTCAAGCATTTTTCAAAACTAGAGGTTGATAATCTTAACTTGCAATTAAGATACCAACATCTAGAAGAAAGAATTAGAAACTCAAATGCCAAGACATCTTCGGATGCTCCTGAGTTTGATGCATATTTTGAAATAGCCAAACGGGATGAAAAAATTCAAGCTCACACTAACACGATTCAGAAACTGAAGATTCAAATTGCACAATTAAAGACGGATAAATGTGATGTGATTGATACCCAGAAACCTCTGTGTTTAGATTCTCAAAATCTTCAACTTCAGAACGTCATTAACAACATTAAATATGAAAATGATTATTTTCAAGCTGAAAACTCAAAAATCAAACAACATTACAAAGAGTTACATGAGTCGATCAAGATCACACGTGTTAAAACGAATGAGAAAATAACTTCTTTGTTAAATGAAATTGAGAATCTAAAGACTCAGGTGAAAGGGAAAATGCCCGTCACTGCATGTGATTGCAGTCTCACCAAGATCGATAAAACAAAAAGAATTGATTGTGATGCCATTAATATTCATCTTCCCCTTAGGAATAATGCGCTTGTCCGTAGTGAGTATCTTAGGTATCTTAAGGATTGCCTAGATATCCTTTGTAAGACCATTGAAAAGGTTAAAATGGTGAGACCTGCGGACATTGCCATCCGTGATGTTTATTATCTCACCAACAGATCATATGAGCTCTTAGATTATGCCATTGCGACGTGTCCCAAAGCTGTTTGCATGCGTGATAAGGCTGATGAATTTTCCTCTAAGGTTAAGAACAAGCGTGTTACCTTTAATGTGCCCTTGACATCATCAGAACGTAAAACATCACACACCAGCTTTCAAACAGATGTATCTCGTTCTAATGTTCCTATCATCAATTCTACAGGAGTAAAAGGTGTCACTAATGCTAGCAGGTCTAAGCCTAGTTGCAATACAAGGAATGATAGGACTTCGCCAGCTAATAGTGCTCAAGGAAAGAAAGTAGAAGACCACATTAGGAACAATAAGACTGATCTGAATGTTATGAATCGTGTTGATTCTAGTATTAGCTCTGGGCGTACTGTAATTAATTCGAATTCTAAGACCATTTGTGAGATCTGTAATAACTCTTTAAATTATGGTAATTATGATGTGTGTGTTAAGACAAGTTTGAATGCTTATAAATCACCTTCTGTTTTTCATGCTGTGTATTATAATCGCGTAAATCATGTTTGGAAAGCGACAGGAAGGAAGTTTTCTACTGTTGGTGATGTGCGTAGGATTGCTACCACGCAACAGGTTTTACCTCTCAAGGGATCTTGAGAAGCTTGCAATCCCACCAGGCAGTGTACCTGGTCAGTGTAGTATAGTGTATTGGTAAGTACGGGGGATTGATCGTTCTCTCACAGGGAATAGTGTTCGTTAGGATAGAAAAACTACTCTAATAGGTCTAAAGGCGAAGGAAGATTATTTTTGTATTTTTATATTTTTTGGAAAGCAAGTAAAATCTCGGCTTTTGGAGGAGTGGGCGGAATTAGTTGCTAGTCAACTAACCCAAAAACTACAATTGCGATAAAATAAAATAACAAGAAATTAAAAGGTTGTGAAAACTTATATAGAGAGAAATGTGTTTACTTAGACTTCCTTACTCCCTAACTATCTTTTACCGGTTAATTGGTGTATGTATTACTTGTGTGGATGACGGGTGTATTCCTTAACAATTCATGGGGTGGCATACATATCTCCCCAATTCTATGAGCTCTTATCTCCTCCTACAACCATGCGTACACATAATCATAGGGATTGTAAACAGTGGCTCATGCGTTAAATACTACCTTTAATAACCTAGTATGCCTTAGTTACATGTTTCTTAAGACGTTCAAGCATGTTACCATATAGGAGTATTGCCAGTTTTTTTAAGCCTAACATTGATGAAACATTCATCCCAACAAAGTAATAACACACCAATCAACCAATAATTAATAGTTAGGTTTCATTAGATCTAAGCAAACACAAGAAAAATCTTGCCTAGCATGTTAATTGAAAGACAAGCATAAGATATAATTAACCAACACATAGACATATTGATTAATTTAAGTGAGGACTTATCTTTAATTGAACATGAAGGATTCAAGGGTGAAAAACCCTTGAAAATACAGCTGAAATCGTCTTAGGGTTTATCCCAAAAGTTCCCCACAAAGTTCCACACTAATGAATGAAAATTAGGAAAATATATATAGATTTTACATTCTGACGGCGTCAGGCACCTGACGCCGTCAGCTCGCCGCCACTAGGGTTCTCGGATGGCCTAGATCTACTTCTGACGCCGTCACCCTCTAAATTCTTCTGGGCCGTCACTCTTTAACTTATAACCGGACGGCCTACATCTTGTAACACCTGACGGCGTCAGGTGTAAATGTTGCAAAATCTTTCTGGCCCGTCAAGTGTAAAGTAATTTCATTCCTTTGTCAACGTTGTCTGACGGCTTCACCTTGTGACTCTGATGCCGTCAGGTAGAAAATCCAGCTTCTTTTGAGACTTTGTCGTTTTCTTCACTTTTATGCTCAAAAAACGTCCAAATATGCATGTTTTCTAGAATTCTTCTCAAAAGTACCTAAAATGACAAAAGGAACGATTTAGGGCAATATTTGATCATATTTACTCGAATTAGGGCTTAAATGACCCCTTAAAATGGGTACACTTTTCGTCTCATCAAATACCCTTACACTTGAGATTTGCTTGTCCTCAAGCAAATAAGCTTTTATTCCAATCAAAATATGAGTTAGGGGTCATTTAACACAAATATAAAAGTAATTACAACAAATAGTCATTCGACCCTAATCATAATAAGCACGGAAATCATACACTAGCACCTCACAAATAGTGTTTGGATACTCTCATCTCTCAAGTGTCATAGAATTATATCTCATAAATGAAAACGAAAAATATCTCTCACTACCTGTCATAGCAAATAGATTACCATAGGCTTGGGAGAGGATCAATTACTCCTCCACTAGGCGTAAGCACCTAAGATAAACTATCAAAGAGGGCTTTCAAAAAGGGTTATAATGTAAGGTGTAGGGATATGATAAACACGGTTTGGTTGGAATAAAGGGTATTTAAATGGTGGCGAGTTAACTATCATGATCAAATACATGCACTATACAATGTTGCTAAGCCAAGACTCGACTCAACTTAAGCTAGAAATAAAATAACAAAAACATAAACAAACATAAAGGAAACGGGATGGTAGTCCATATGTTTTTTCTACTTTTCTTTTTCTATTTTTTTTCATACATTCTTACCCTACCATCCAAAATTATACATCATAGGGGCCTCGGTTCTCCCCTTACACTTGAACTTTTACATAACTTTACAATTACTATTCTAATGACTCGAATTAAGATAATTGAAAAACTTGGAGTACTTTTAAAATATTTAGCACATATGGGGGTAATAATGATGTTCTTCCCCAATACTCCATTACACTAGTACTTTAACCATGAGTTCCAATCGTCCCAAACCAATATGTACAAGGATATGACTCGACTTAGCAACCATGTAATCGATTAGATAATTAACAAAGGGTTTAACAAATGTTGTCACAATAATGCACTAAAGGTGAGTGCATACAAGGTAGGCTAAGGCGATTTGGGTGTACATTTAAGTGGGGTGTAACAAATTCTCACTTTGAGTAAGATGCTCAAAGATCGAAACGAAAAGATAGGCTCTGAGGGGTGTACTAGGGGTATCGTGTACCAAAAATAGGTACAACGCAAAGGGTGTGGGAGAATTACTTGACCAATGTAGCCAACGTAATTATAAAAAAAGCACGGGTGTAAAAACAAAGGATTAATCCTAATGCCTCTTATCATGTAGTACATCTAACTACACGAATGTAGTCTCACTTGTGGATTTGAGATGGTCCTAACGCAAGTTCTAGAATCTAAGTGCTACCGGTACACACATCATAGCATCAAAGATGGATGCTTTTCCTACCAATTCTAGGGGCGAACCTCACATATTTGGGGTGGAAAATTTTTTTAGTGGTACGGTTTGTGCTAGTCATATAATTTCCTCTCCATGAGACGCTTATTAAACCAAAGTCTCACTTCTAAATGTTGTAAAAAAATTTAAATTGGCGCTAAAATTGCCCTAACAAATATTCCTCTCGGTTTTATTACAAATTTACTATCAAACAAACAAAAATCAAGCGCAATTATATTCTCTAAGGCGTCTTCATTTACCCCCCTTACACTTAAACCGAACATTGTCCCCAATGTTCAAATAAAAGACGTAAAAGTAA
>LBNU01031487.1:13122-34396 GCA_014162995.1 Artemisia annua | reverse complement strand
GTGTAATGAAGTAATGGGGAAGAACAACATTATTACCCCCATACGTACTAAATATTTAAAAAGTACTCCAAGTTTTTCGATTATCTTAATTCGAGTCATTAGAATAGTGATTGTAAAGGTATGTAAATATTCAAGTGTAAGGGGAATGCAAATCCCCCATGATGTATTATTTTGGATGGTAGGGCAAGAGTGTATAAAAAAATCGAAAAAATTAAAAAAAATACAAAAAAATTATATAAAAAAAAAGAAAGAAGAAAAACATACGGACTACCATCCCGTTTCCTTTTATGTTCCTTTTTAGTTTTTGTTATTTCATTTTTAGATTAAGATTGAGTCGAGTCTTGACTTAAGCAACGATGTAGAGTGCATGTATTTGATCATGATAATTAACTTGCCACCACTAAAATACCCCTTATTCCAACCAAACCGTGTTGTCATATCCCTACACCTTACGTTACAACCGTTTATAAAGACCTCTTTGATAGTTTATCTTAGGTGCTTACGCCTAGTGGAGGAGTAATTGATCCTTTCCTAAGCCTATGGTAATCTATTTGCTATGACAGGTAGTGAGTGTTATTTTTCGTTTCCATTTATGAGATATAAACTTTATGACATTTGAGAGATGTGAGAATCCAAACACTATTTCTGAGGTGCTAGTGTATGATTTTCGTGCTTGTTATGATTAGGGTCGAATAACTATTTGTTGTAATTACTTTTATATTCGTGTTAAATGACCTCTAACTCATATTTTGATTGGAATAAAAGCTCATTTGCTTGAGGACAAGCAAATCTCAAGTGTAAGGGTATTTGATGAGATGAAAAGTGTTACGCTTTTAGGGGGTCATTTAAGCCCTAATTCGTATAAATGTGATCAAATATTGCCCTAAATCGTTCCTTTTGTCATTTTAGGTACTTTTGAGAGGAATTCTGGAAAACATGCATATTCGGACGTTTTTTGGAGCATAAAAGTGAAGAAAACGACAAAGTCTCAAAAGATGAAGATTTACAACCTGACGGCGTCAGAAGTCACAAGGTGACGCCGTCAGAAAGTCTTGACAAAAGAGTGGAATCCAATTTTCAAATGACGGGCCAGAAGAAATTTTTGAATTAACACCTGACGCCGTCAGGTGTTAGGAAACGTAGGCCGTCAGGTTATAAATTAAAGCTTGACGACCCAGAAGGTTTTATAAGGTGACGGCGTCAGAAGTGGATCTAGGCCATCCGAGAAACCTAATGGCGGCGAGCTGACGGCGTCAGCCCTTATAACCTGACGCCGTCAGAGTGTAAAATCTATATATAGTTTTCTAATTTTCATTCATTAGTGTGGAACTTTGTGGAGAACTTTTAGGGCAAACCCTAAAGACGAATTTTCCGTACTTTTTAGGGTTTCCAACCCTTGGAACCCTCATGCTTAATTAAAGATAAGTCTTCACTTTAATTCAATCAATATGTCTATGTGTTAGTTGATTATCTCTTTTGCTTGTCTTTTAATTAACATGTATAGCTAAATTCTTCTAGTGTTTGCTTAGATCTAATGAAACCTAACTATTAATTATTGGTTAATTGGTGTGTGTTGTTGTTTGTTGGGATGATTGTTCCATCAATGTTAGGCTCAAGAAAACTGGCCAACCTCCTTTATGGTAACGTGCTTGAACGTCTTGGGAAATATGTAGCCAAGGCATACTAGGCTTATGGTAGTATTTAACGCATGAGCCACTGTTTACAACCCCTATGGTTGTGCCATGCATGGCATAGGGCGAGATAAGAGCTCATAGAATTGGAGAGATATGTATGCCACTCCATGAGTTATTAGGAATACACCCTTCATCCACACAAGTAACACATATATCAATTAACCGGTAAAAGATAGTTAGGGAGTAATGAAATCTAAGTAAACACAATTTTCTCCATATTGTTTTCACAACCACAATAGTTTAGATATTTATTTTATTTTAATTTGCAAAAGTAGTAAACTTGGGTTAGTTGACTAGCAACTAATTCCGCCCTTCCTCTAAAAACCGAGATTTTACTTGCTTTCCATAAAAATATAAAAATACAAAAAGAATCTTCCTTCCACCCTTAGGCCTATTTGATTAGCTATTCTATCCTAACGAACACTATTCCCTGTGAGAGAACGATCAATCCCCCGTACTTACCATTATCCTATACTACATCGGTCAGGTACACTGCCTGGTGGGGTTGTAAGCCTCTTGAGATCCCTCGAGAGGTAAAACCTGTTGCAAGGTTACAAAACCACGCATCAGGCGTACAAATCTTATAGGGTGGAAAACTTTCAGAAAGCAATCGAAGAGGTTCGCGCTGTTAGACCGGAAGCGGTAAAAAAACTGGAAGAAGCAGGGTTTGAAAAGTGGTCACGGGCATTGATGTGTGGTGATGAACTCAAATAAGTACATTTTATCATCATCATTTATCCTATTTATTTAACTTGTTTTACTTTATTATGTATGAGAATCGGTGCTTTAATGTTTACTTTAGTGATTCTCAGGTAAAAACAGGTAAAAAGTGAAACTTGGCGATTTTGGACTGATTATGGAGCAAAATGAGCAAGATGTCAAAAGTCTACTGAAACCCAGAAGATGCGCCGTATCTCACTCAACAGATACGTCACAATATCATACTTAGATGAATTCGAAGACCATAGCCTGACTTTGAAGAATGCGTCGCATCGAATTATACCATGCGCCGCATATGAAACTTTGGTCAAAGAAGAAGATCAAGCTCGTTCTACTCCAGATTAGAGGTGCAAATACGAAACCGGTTTTTTTTAAGACCGGTAACAAAACCGGAAGCGGTTTTTTGAAAACCGAACTGGTTATTTTAAACCGAATTGGTTAGACCGGTTTTGGGTTTTTTCCCAGGCCGGTTTTTACCGGTTTTATAACCTGTTTTATACGGTTTTTTTAAAAAACCAGTTTTAACCGGTTTTTTATTTATTAAATATATATATTTTTTTATATATATATACTCGTTGCCTTTTTTTTTAAATGGCCGTTGTATTAGGAACGGTGATCATATCTCCCCAGTTTCCATATTGCGATTGCGCTCGTCGGAAAATAACACTTTGTTGCAACCATGGCGCTGCTGAAGAACCAGTAATGTTTTACAGTATGAATTTTTCAATATTCTTTTTTTTCTTTCGTGGACTCTGGAACTATGAAAAGAAATACATATGCTGGTAGAAAAACTAAAGCAAAAGTACTTACCTTTGTATTAAGAGTAAACTTCAAAATACATCCCTGTGGTTTACCCAATTTCGCACCATACATCCCTATCGAAAAAGTTGCAACAAATACATCCCTCCGTTAGTAAAAGTGAACCAATATACATCCCTCAGTTAAAATAAGGACTAACGGTGCAAATTTTTTCTCCGTTATCTCCTAACGAGATAGAACACATTTGCACCGTTAGTCCTCTGGGTTAACGGTATTTGCACCGTTAGTCCTTTTTAATGTTTTCTTCCATTTTTTTCGTTTTTGTCCTTTTTTTTAAGTTTACGCTCGTTTTTTTACGTTTTCACCCAGTTTTTTATGTTTTATTCTGTTTTTTTACGTTTTCGCCTACTTTTTCACGTTTTCGTCCGTTTTTTACATTTTCGCGTGTTTTTTTACGTTTACGTCCATTTTTTTTACGTTTTTGCCCAATTTTTACGTTTTTGCCTCTTTTTTTACGTTTTCGTCCCTTTTTTTACGTGTACGCCCGTTTTTTTACGTTTTCACCTAGTTTTTTTTACGTCTTTTTCCGTTTTTTATGTTTTCATCTGTTTTTTTACGTTTACGCCCTTTTTTACGTTTTCTTCCATTTTTTCCGTTTTCACTAAGTTTTTTTTTACGTTTTCTTCCGTTTTTTTACGTTTTCGTCCTTTTTTTTTACGTTTACGCCCGTTTTTTATGTTTTCACCCGGTTTTTTGCGTTTTCTTCTGTTTTTTACGTTTTCGCATATTTTTTACGTTTACGTCCATTTTTTTTTACGTTTTCGCGTGTTTTTTTTATGTTTTCGTCTATTTTTTTTTATGTTTTCGTCTGTTTTTTACGTTTTCGCCACTTTTTTTTACGTTTTCGTCCATTTTTTAATGTTTACGCCCGTTTTTTTACGTTTTCACCCAGTTTTTTACGTTTTCTTCCTTTTTTTTAGTTTTCGTCCATTTTTTTTACGTTTACGCCCGTTTTTTTACGTTCTCACCTGGCTTTTTATGTTTTCTTCCGTTTTTTACGTTTTCACTCGGTTTTTTACGAATTCTTCCGTTTTTTACGTTTTCGTCCGTTTTTTATGTTTTCACCTGTTTTTTTACGTTTTCGTCCATTTTGTTTTTCTATTTTCGTCTGTTTTTTACGTTTTCGCCCATTTTTTTAAAATTATCGTATGTTTTTCATGTTTACACCCGTTTTTTTAAGTTTTCGTATGTTGTTTAAGTTGTTTAAGTTTTTGTATGTTTTTTCATGTTTACACCTGTTTACGGACGTAAAAAAGACGGGTGAAAAACGTAAAAAACCGGGTGAAAACGTAAAAAAAACATGCGTAAACGTAAAAAAAACAGACGAAAATGTTAAAAATGGGCGAAAACGTAAAAAACAAATGAAAACGTAAAAAAATGGACGAAAACGTAAAAAAAATGTGAAAACGTACAAAAACAGACAAAAACGTAAAAAAATAGGTGAAAACGTAAAAAAAATGGAAGAAAACATAAAAAAAAACCGGGTGAAAACGTAAAAAAACGGAAGAAAACGTAAAAAACCGGGTGAAAACGTAAAAAGAACGAGCATAAACGTAAAAAAAGGACGAAAACGTAAAAAACGGAAGAAAACGTAAAAAACCGGGTGAAAACGTAAAAAACGGAAGAAGACATAAAAAAAACTGGGTGAAAACGTAAAAAACGGGCGTAAACGTAAAAAAAATGGACGAAAACGAAAAAAACGGAAGAAAACGTAAAAAAGGACTAACGGTGCAAATACCGTTAACCCAGAGGACTAACGGTGCAAATGTGTTCTATCTCGTTAGGAGATAACGGAGAAAAAATTTGCACCGTTAGTCCTTTTTTTAACTGAGGGATGTATATTGGTTCGCTTTTACTAACGGAGGGATGTATTTGTTGCAACTTTTTTGAGAGGGATGTATGGTGCGAAATTGGGTAAACCACAAGGATGTATTTTGAAGTTTACTCTTGCATTAATTATAAGTAGTAGATCATGGACTCATGGTGTAACTCACTTGTGTTTGAAAAAGAAGATGAAAAAAATACTCAAAACAGTAAAAGTACAAGTCACATGTGCGTAGAGAAAAGGAGAGCTTTATGTCAAATCCTTAGGGAATGAGAAAGTCAAACACAATTGTCGGTTCATTCTTATGAATTTTGATTTATGTTGTGAAGCTTGGTCTTTTGGTAAACGAAAATTTTATCTATGGGGACTTACAAGTTAGTAGTTTGGCATCTTTTATTCAAAATAAGTTTATTTGATAAGTCAAGTTTTATCAATTTTTATAAAGTTTAGAGCAATTTCGTCATTTGAGGGCAATAGGTTTATCAATTCGATCATTGGTTAAAAAAACATAATTACTTATTACTATCCCAAAATATTCGAGGCCCCCTAATAAAAATTTCTGGCTCCGCCCCTGGTTATGAGTATACTGTTTAATTATATGTTTGATAATTAACAAGTTTATTAATTAAAAGGAAGATGATTTACTCAAGATGGGCCATGGGAAATCTTGAGAAAACACCCTAAGTGGGATGCAGTAAATAAAAGTTATGAGTATATTGTTTAACTAAATGTTTTATAATTAACAAGTTATAACCGAAAAAAAAAAACGTTCGAAGTTTTTAGTAAAATTCTGAAAAAAACGAACCTGGTAAATAACCGAAAAAAAATCCGAATCCGAACATTTATAACCGAAAAAAACGAACCGGAAAAAAACCGATAAAAAAACCGATTCCGAAAAGTTATAACCGTAAAAAACCGATTCCGAACATTTATAACCGAAAAATCCCGACTCCAAAAAAACCGAACAGAACCGAAACTGGTTATTAAAAAAACCGGTTTTTTGAAAACCGGTTTTCTAAAAACCGAAAACCGGTTTTAACTGGAAAATTTGCACGGCGTAACCCTATCAAAACTTCACCAGAAATAATCCAAGACAACTGAAGGACATGCGCTGCATAAAGATTCAAGTTACGCCGCATCTAAAGGCGGTGTACGAATATTCCATAATATAATAAGCTTGGACCCCACGCGAAGTTAAGTCAATGCACGGCATCTACCAATTACATGCGCCGCATCGAACCCTCTGACAGAAACTATAAATACCCCAAGACCTAGACGAATTTTGTGTGCACCATAACCCTAAGGAGTCGAATTCAGACGAACAAGCAACACAAGACACGCCCCGAACGAAGATATTAGAGCTGTAAGAAGGTCCTGCATATATTCAATTCATTAAGTAGTTTTGTTTTATTGTAATAGTAAGCTTTAATTCATCAGGATAAATGGCCGGTAGTATGTAAGTACGCAAGATCATATGCCTGCCTTAAAATTGCTTTCCCATCAATTAAAGTTTAAATGTTTGATGTCTTTGGTGAATTTATATTAGTGCATTGATAACCTCTGTGTCTAGCTGAGCACTGCTTGGGCTGCCATACCCCTTCCTCGCCTATCTAATCCGACGTCTTTGGATAGATAGGATAGTCATAAGTAATCATTAAGGGTTTACTCGCCGATATAATGAAACCAACGAGAAAGATTTAACTAATATACACTACATATAAAATTAGCAATAAAACAAGTGACAAGCTGCTTAATTATCAGGACAGGTCTTCTTATAGTCTCTATTATCTATCTGTGTACGTGTATGCTATTCGCTGATTCGTGCTCATTAGTTTAATTTACTGTTTAATTAATAACGAAACTGTGCCAGTCTCTCAGGCTGAACCCCCTTTCGTTAGATTAGACTGTAAAACTAACTCAGATATTAAAATACTGATTAGGATAACTAAATAATACGTTCCACTCTTAGTGATCGACACTCTGCTTACCATTATATACAAACTGACCGAGTACACTGCTCATTAAGTGTGTGTGTTATTGATAAGTCGGCTAAATATAAATGTAAAACTTGAGTAGGCATTAACACTGCTAAACCGCAACGACACATCACGTGCATCAAGTTTTTGGCGCCGCTGTCCGGGTGTGAATTGTTATTATCTGTTAAATTGATTAGTATTTTAATTAGGTTTTTCTTTTTATTAGGTTTTTAGACACTAACCCCTAACTTGTTGTATATTAGATAGATTGCATTCATTGTATAATTTGCATATTTACTGTTTTTGTGTGTTTTATTTTCTGTAATTTTCTTTTTATTTTTATTTTTATTTTATTTTTCTTTCTTTGTACTTACTGTCGTGCTGATACAAATGATACGGCGCATCTGTTTCTCAGATACGGCGTATTGTGTTTTAATNTTTTATTAGGTTTTTAGACACTAACCCCTAACTTGTTGTATATTAGATAGATTGCATTCATTGTATAATTTGCATATTTACTGTTTTTGTGTGTTTTATTTTCTGTAATTTTCTTTTTATTTTTATTTTTATTTTATTTTTCTTTCTTTGTACTTACTGTCGTGCTGATACAAATGATACGGCGCATCTGTTTCTCAGATACGGCGTATTGTGTTTTAATTTTATAAAATACAACGCGTTTAATAACTCGAGTATGACGCATCTTTCCCCAAGATACGGCGTATTCTGTTTTTAATAAGAAATTTTTCGAAACCCTAACGCCATGCGACACATCTGTTTTAACAGATACGGCGTATTTAATATTTAAATTAAAAACAGTTTTCGAATTATTAAACAGAAGCGACGCATCGATTTTTATCGATACGGCGCGTTTACTAAATCAAAAATCTTGTATTTTGAAACGTAAGGAAAATACGGCGCATTAGATCCTGCTAATACGGCGCATTTAATTTTTATAAATATAATCGATTTTTGATATCCGACAGGAATGGCGCATTCTAATTCAAAAGCGGCGTATCTATTTTCTAAAATAAAAGTCTGATTTAATTTTAAACGTAATAAGATACGGCGTATCCTTTTTCAAGGATACGGCGCATCGTCTGTAGATATCAGCAACTTTTATTTTTCGTATTCCGATTTCGTTATTAATTTCCTAATGTCATACTTTCTTGAACAAATCCTACTGATAGTTTTATGCTAATTCAGGAAGCACCTGAAACAACAATGCAGCCAACAAGAGATATTACGCAAGCTAACAATAGTGCCATGATTGCCAAACAATGGTACGAAGGGAACCACAAGTTTTTTGTAAGAGGGAAATTTCTCAAATTGTTACGAGATAATTCCTTTCAAGGATTCAAGAATGAAGACGCCAATGAACACATGGAGAGGATCCTTGAAATTGCTAAACTCTACAAGAATATGACCTATAACCAATTTATGCTCCGAGTCTTTCTACATACGCTTACAGGGGAAGCAATGCGTTGGCTGGACTTCGAACTCAACAAACCTTACAAGTTAGGTTGAACTTAAGATAAATTTTTTGGAGAAGTTTAGCCATGAGTTCACCTGTTGGCTTAAGTCTAAGTTTCTTTTCCCTGAAAAGATGAACTAATCTCTGAAGAACGAACTCTGGACTTACTGGAGAATAGGGAGCGACGAAGAGGAGATGGACAACAAGGAGGGTGAATTGTTTAGAATTGAAACAAGCTTGTTTGATTATGAAACCCCTCTATGCAAGGAGTTTAACGAATTTAACTATTTGTTAAAAGTTGATACTGATGTGCTCACTGGAGACTTACCTGGATTCAAAACTTTTGATGCATTCAAGAATACTTGCTGAACGTGAGTCTAACTTGAAGACTCTGGAATAAAGACAAGTGTTGACCGGGAGACAACCCAAAACTTTTTATCTATTTTCTGTTTTGAGTCGAGTCTGTCAGACCTGTAGAAGATGCGACGCATCCCCATCATGGAATGCGGCGTATCATCTGCACTGGTCATATCTTATTTTATTTTTCTGCATTTTTACTTTTCGACTTTAAAACATTCTGTCAGTTTATTTAATGCGGCGCATCCCTGTTTGAGGATGCGACACATCTTTTATTCTGATTCATATTATTTCTAGGCTCGATACGGCGCATCTTCTTCCATAGGATGCGGCGTATCGACTGACATGATTTACAGTTTAATTTTTTAGGTTTTATTTTTACTAACTACTAATGTATTATGCAAGCTTGAACATTCTTAACTCAGGTGTGTTAAAGTCTAGGTGGTATTATAGATTCCTGTAGTTTTTGTGGAAACATCACTTATGAAGCTTAGACGTTCTCATCCACAAGAAAGTTGATTTTTGCTCGTAAACGCATAATGGAGGATCATTCCGAGCAAATATCAGGAAAGTTTTTCTGTTCTAATTCTTTTATTTTCTAGTTTTTAACCTTTAACACAAACAACGAGGACGTTGTTTAACTTAAGTAGGTAGATAGAGAATTAGAACACTTACTTGTCCAAACTTTTTCAAAATATGCTTAAAATGCACTTAATATATCAAAATTTAAAATTTTTGATAAGCATGTTTTTGTTTAAGTCTAAATTATATAGCCGCACACATAACATTATATTTTGCCTAAACTCAAAAACTTTAGTGTGCTGGTGACTTGTAAACTTTAGAACTTGGCTTGTATACTATTCGAGACCACCATAATGAGTATTATTGATATAATTGGAGTGACTTGTCTGACTTGGTAAATTCTAGGATTACACCCAAAAAGCCTTTATATGTCATGTGATATTAATTAACTACACTGGTTAGTTAACCCCCGTATAAACCCTTTTGTTTACTCTCACCTTTAGAGTAAGATACCCCTAGAAAAACCCGCAGAGTCATTCCTTTCGTTTCTTACACCTTTGTTAAAATGTTTCGTTACACCCTTACACCTTAGACTACCCTGTAGATTGAAATCTGTGGTTAGTTACTTTAGGCAAAGTATGTTTCCTTACATTACCTGTGTTTCCCGTGCGTAATTCATTATCTTTGGTTAGGTCGGGAAATTGCACAATGCAATTGGAGTGAAAGTACATATTGTATATTTTTAGTTTATTTTTCGTGTGTTTACTACTTTCACTATTACAGTTATTTCTGAAAGTTATGAAAAGTATGCAAAAATTATCCGGAAAAATCGTGATAGAAAAAGTTGTGAAATTTTATTATGTAAAGTTTTGTAAAGTGGGAGATATCACCACTTTTTGTTGTTGTATATTATATTTATGGATTGAATGGGAGTTGGCCGTTATGGGAACGCCAACTAAGGTTATTCTTTGTTTAAGATTTTATTGAGTATAATTCGTGTCTACCTAAAGCGTGAGTTACATGAGTCAAAAGCATGAGTTATTCAATGATTTGAGTCTTATTCATGGGATGGTTGGGAAAGTACTTAACCACACTTAGGATTTTAATCTATTTGTTTTGTTTATTTTTCATTTTACACCAATTTATATTCTAAATGTTATCCCTACCCAACCGGCCTAGTAAGAATATTGAATGTACGAATAAGGTAGTGACCATCCGTGTTTTAGATTAATCAACTATCGTGCCAGCGATCTAGTGTGTGACTTGGTGACCATCCGTTATGCAAGTGACACGCCAGCGATCTAAGAAGTGCACTAGTGACCATCCTTTAGTTGAAGCATCGAGGATTCGTGCCAGCGATCTGCTAAGTTTGTGCAGGTAATGTTCGAACGAAGCTAGGTTCAACCCTTAAGCCTCAAAACCCTTTTTTACCGCTTTAGACTTGTTACTCCTTGGCTTTAGTGGGGTAGATGTGTTAGGAACACGTTTTATTAATATCAAGTCTCGGTCATTAATTTTTGTAATAGGTTGCTTTAGAATATTGTTTAGTCAAGTATTATCAATGTTTACTTAAGTTTATGTCATGATTTTATGTTTTGTAAAAGTCTAAGGGGCAATATTGATAATAGTAGAAACTTATGTAATGCCCTAGACATTCCATTATAAATAGTGGTGTAAACCCTCCAAGGAGGGTGTTGGTTCTCTTAGGAATAACAAAGTTCATTTCATTTCATTTACAAGAGTTCCTTCCACTTTCTCTCTCTACTCTCTTTCTTTCTCTAAAGATTATGTGTTCTTATGTTACAAAATGGTGACCTAACAAGTGGTATCAATCGCCAAGGGATAATATAGGTTGTTTTAGGTTAGATTTGGTAGAAACAACATCGATTAGAGGCTGTTTGGATCATTTCGCTACTGTTCATATTCGTTATTATCGAGTAAGGAGGGTAGTTTATCGAGTAAGGGTAGCGAGATTTTAGGGGTATCGAGTAAGTCTGTATTTTATCGAGTAAGACAACTGTTTTTATCGAGTAAGGCAAGTTTGCCAGATTATCGAGTTAGATAATCACCCGTTATCGTTTATCGAGTAAGGGTCATCTTGGATAGCTCTTAGTCGATACTATACCAATTTTTCCTTAAGTCATCGAGTAAGCTACACGTTATCGAGTAAACTACACGTCACCTTAATGAGGCTAAACGAATCCTTCGATACATAAAGGGAACCATTAACATGGGACTCTGGTATCCGAAGGATTCTGGTTTTGACTAATAGCCTTTTCAGATGCTGATCATGCAGGGTGCGTAGACACACACAAAAGTACTTCTGGTGGTTTGCAGTTTCTTGGAGACAAACTTGTGTCTTGGTAATCGAAGAAGCAGAATTGCACCTCATTATCATCTACGGAGGCCGAATATGTAGCCATGTCTGCCTGTTGTGCTCAAGTCATCTGGATGCGAACACAACTAATGGACTACGGCTACTTATTTAACAAAATTCCGATGTACTGTGATTCCAAAAGCGCGATAGCAATCTCCTGCAACACTGTTCTTCATTGCAAATCTAAGCACATCGATCTCCGTTATCACTTCATCAAGGAGCACGTTGAAAAGGGTACAATCGAGTTATACTTTGTGGGTACTGAATACCAGCTGGCAGACTTGTTCACAAAACCATTAGCTCTATCACGGTTTGCTGAACTAGTTCACCGGATTAATATGAGGTGTTTGACTCCAGATGATTTACAATCTTTTCTTAAAAACAATTAAGCGAGTCAGATACCAAAACCTTTTGTAAATAATTATTCAAAAACAAAATACAAAATTATAAAATCAGAAAAACTCAAAATGATTTTTCTTTTCATTATTTTCCTTTTCTATTTTAAAATTCACTACTTCAAGATATGTTGTCCAAAACATTTTCATCATTTTTTTGTAAAAATATCTTGAGGGGGAGAAAATTGTCGTATTCTTGTGAATTTTATTTTCATTATTTTCTTCATCAAGTATCTTCTTTTCCGACTAACTCTCGACCAAAAACTTTTGCTAAACCGTCATCAATTTTATGGTATTGGTTCGAGGAGGAGTTTCATCACTTTAACTCTAAGACTTAACTATTTGAACTCGGTATTTCATGACTTAATAACCAAAGCGACTATAATTGCCAAAAATGTCAAAAGATTGGTTTGTTAATAAGTAGAAGGGCCAAAACTGCCAACAAGCAAAACCTTCACCTATATATAAACAAGTCAATATACATTTTATTCTCATAAAACAAAAAACACGCCCTAAACATTGCCATTTTTTTCACGACCAAGATTTCTTGATTTTGAGTTTTTTCTTTGATTGTAAGTGTTTCTTGACTGTTAATCGCTCATAATCATGTTCTCAATTTCTTGAATATTTTCTGTGGTTTAATCGTTACATCGCGTGAATTAGGGTTCATGGGTACGAATTGGGCGTTTTTCATTGTTGATGTTTTAGGCTAATTAGAGTTCATAAGCCGTGTTGGTAGGTCGCTATATGATCGTATTCACCTTCAATTTGGCCACTAACTCATAAGTTTGGAATAAATTGGGTAAAATGTGGTTTTATGGCTCGTAAATGTGACTGTGGTGATTGGGTCTTTGCTTGTGTATTTTGCTTGTTGTTTTTGGCTTGTATTTGTTCCCTCTACATGCACCAATAATCATAGAACCTCTTGATGTTATTTGCTTGATCTTGGACTTAGTTGCGCTACTATTTTTGATATTATGAGTGAGAAGATTAGCTTAGTCAAGTCCTAAGGTTGGATTCTGTTTATTAATGCCATATGTGTACCAACGTTTGCAACCCCATGTCCCAAATGAGACTACAAAATCTTGACCTTTGTGATGCTCATCGAGTAGTGACTCAAAGTTATCGAGTACATGGTGACTCCATCGAGTATGTGGTGATGATTATCGAGTAAGGCATCATGTTTGCCATACTCGAAGCATAAGGACAATTTATTGTCGAGTAAGAAATCTAATTTTTTACTCGATATAAGTTGTCTCTATTCTTCGAGTTTGAAAAACATGATCCCTTATCAAGTATGCTCTCCCATCGAGTAAGACTATCCTGCCTTGACTTATCGAGTATGGTGAAAATGATTTTATCGAGTATGTAACTTGCTGATTATCGAGTATGTTACTTTGTCTTTATCGAATATGCTTATGTTTTTTTGTTTATCGAGTATGCTGTTGTTCTTTTGCCCTTATCGAGTATGCAGTTATTAGTTGCCTTATCGAGTATGCAATCATTTGTTGTTTTATCGAGTATGGATATGTAATTGTTATCGAGTATGGATGTTATGTCTTTATCGAGTATGACTATGTGCCTTTTATCGAGTTTGGTCTCTGTACTATTATTGAATATACATGTTTTTTTGGTGACTAGTCTCCGAGTAAGGAGTGGACATTGAGAACCATCGAGTATGGGTTCTTCTTTTGTAACTTATATGAAACGAAACTCTGCCTAAATCTTTTAAATTCTATCAAGTATGGATTTAATACAAGTTATCGAGTTTGTGTAAATCTGTCGAGTATGATGCTAAGTGATTGGTTGTGTTTGATTTATGATGGTCTTGTCTAATACTTAAATGTGTTTAATGTGTTGTATGTATTCTACTTTAGTTTGATCCTTGTTTGTTGTGCATGCTTATACTTCTCATTATTCTTTGGTCACAACTAATCTCGTCAAAGATGACAACTTGGAAACTGGAATGATCACTAACAATAAACATCAATATATTGTGTTCGTTGGCTGTATTGATGCATTTCAGGTACCATAATGTCTCAAGGAACCACTCCTAGGCACGAGCTAATTCAAGGAGATGAAAGGAACATCGGAAAGTCAAATCTGAAAGTTGATCTAGGGAAACTTCCATGTCCTCCAACGTGTCATATCATTGTGGAAATTCTACAACATCATTACATACGACAACTACTCACCTGTTCATGCTCCGTTCCTGAGGTTTACTTGACACAATTCTGGAAATCTATTGATGTAAGCAAGGATGGGAAGACAATGGGGATTCGTCTTGATCACAGAAACATTCAGTTTAATGTCGGAACACTACGCTCGGTTCTTGGTTTACCAGCTAAAGGTCAAGAAACTTTAAGAAGTTCACTCCATGCCCCTCATTGTCAGAGATTACCAGATTTCTATGGGAACTTGGGTATGATGAATCAAAGTCCAAACTCACCGTCCTATCATCAATCGACATAAAGTATATACCACAACCATGGCTTAATCTTTACTCCATCCTCACCAACTGTGTAATTGGCAAAGAAACTGGACACGAACACCCATCATTGGAACTGATGCAATTTTACTGGGGAGTTGTCAAAATGGCTCTTATTGACTTTGCTCAGATTATATGGGAAGATATGACTAATCAAGCCCGACAGTTCAAAAATTCACCAACAAGGAAAATCCCTTTTTGTCGGTTTACCAAGTATCTCATTGGACACTTCATGCATACACTGGTACAAAAAGTTCTATCAGTCACGCCCAAAATGCGTGACGATATGCATATAGTCACACACGTTTTTTTCGTCTTGTCTGAATACCAGCTGGCAGACTTGTTCACAAATCCCTTAGCTCCATCACGGTTTGCTGAACTAGTTCACCGGATTGGTATGAGGTGTTTGACTCCAGATGATTTATAATCCTTTCTTAAAAACAATTAAGCGAGTCAGACACCAAAAACCTTTTGTAAATAATTATTCAAAAACAAAATACAAAAATATAAAACCAGAAAAACACAAAAAGATTTTCTTTTCATTATTTCTTCGTTACTATTTCAAAATTCACTACTTCAAGATATGTTGTCCAAAAACATTTCAATCTATCTTTCGTACACATATCTTGAGGGGGAGAAAATTTGTCATATTCTTGTGAATTTTTTATTATTTTCCTCATCTAAAATCATCTTTTCCGACTAACTCTCGAGCCAAATACTCTTGTTAAACCGTCATCTATTTTATGGTATTGGTTCGAGGGGGAGTTTCATCACTTTAACTCTAAGACTTAACGATTTGTACTCGGTATATCATGTCTTAATAACTAGAGGGACTGAATATGCCTAATATGTAAAATGTTTAGTTTGTATACAAGTACAAGGACCAAAACTGCCATCACTCTTATTTTCAACTATAAATACAAATCAAAAAACCATTTTATTTTCATAAATCCAATCCTAAACCAGACGCTGCCATTTTTTTCCCACGACCCAAGATTATTTGATTTTGAGTTTTTTCTTAATTGTAAGTGTTTATCTTATGTATTAATTTCTCATTATCATATGCCAAATCTCTTGAATCTATTCTGTGGCTTAATTGGTTTTATTCGGTCATTAGGGTTCTTGAGCCAAATTTGGGCATTTTGTAATTCTAAGGTTTTAGGCTAATTAGGGTTTATAAGCCGTGTTGGTAGGTCTCTTTATGATAGAATCCATCTTAATTTGGCCCTTACTTCATCTGTTTTTGAGTTAATTGGTCAAGTTTCATTTCTAGGGCTCGAATTGGTGGTGTAAATTGATTGGTTTATTGGTTGAGTGTTTTGTTTGTTGAATGTGGCTTGTACTTGCTCCCTTAACTTGCACCTATTATCTTAGAACCTCACGATTTCATCTGCTAAATGTTGGACTTATGCACGTTACTATTTTCAATTTTATGAGTGAGATGATTAGCTTAGTTAAGTTCTAAGGGTGGATTCAGTTTAGTCATGCCATATGTTTACCATCATTAGCATCCCCATGTCCCAAATGATACGATAAAATTTTGACCTTTGTGATACTCATCGAGTAGTGACTCAAAGTTATCGAGTATGTGGTGATGACTATCGAGTAAGGCATCATGTTTGCCATACTCGAAGCATAAAGACAATTCATTGTCGAGTAAGAAATCTAATTTCTTACTCGATATAAGTTGTCTCTATTCTTCGAGTTTGAAAAACATGATCCCTTATCGAGTATGCTATGCCATCGAGTAAGACTTTCCTGCCTTGACTTATCGAGTATGGTGCAATTACTTTTATCGAATATGACTTATAGGTTTATCGAGTATTCTCTTTTGTAACTTACTATCGAGTATGGCTTATAGGCTTATGATTATCGAGTATGACTTGTCTAATTATGTTCTATTGCCATTTTTCTGTTAATTATCGAGTATGGTACATAATTATCGAGTATGATTGAGTGATAGTTATCGAGTATGGTTTCTGTGCTTTCATCGAGTATGCATGATTTTGTCGATTTGTCTCCGAGTATGGAGTGGACCATAAGAACCATCGAGTATGGGTTCTTTATTTATGACTTATATGGAACGAAACTCTGCCCAAATTTTCTAAATTCTATTAAGTATGGATTTAATATAAGTTATCGAGTTTATATGAATCTGTCATGTATGATGTTGAGTGATTGGTTTTGTATGACTTGTGTTCGCTTGTCTAATACTTAAATGTGCATAATGTGCTGTATGTGGTCTACTTTGGTTTGTTGCTTGTTAGTTGTGTATGCTTAATTAGTCTTATTATTCTTTGGTCACACTAATCTCATCAAAGATGACAACATGGAAACTAGAATGCTCACTAACAATAAACATCACTATATTGTGTTCGTTGGCTGTATTGATGCATTTCAGGTACCATAATGTCTCAAGGAACCACTACTAGGCACGAGCTAATTCAAGGAGATGAAAGGAACATCGGAAAGTCAAATTTGAAAGTTGATCTAGGGAAACTTCCATGTCATCCAACGTGTCAAATCATTGTGGAAATTCTACAACATCATTACATACGACAACTGCTCACCTGTTCATGCTCCGTTCCTGAGGTTTACTTGACACAGTTCTGGAAATCTATTGATGTAAGCAAGGATGGCAAAACAATGGGGATTCGTCTTGATCACAGAGACATTCAGTTTAATGTCGGAACTCTACGCTCGGTTCTTGGTTTACCAGCTGAAGGGTCCAGAAACTTCAAGAAGTTCACTCCACGTCCCTCGTTGTCAGAGATTATCAGATTACTACGGGAACTTGGGTATGATGAATCCAAGACCAAACTCACCGTCCTATCATCAATCGACAGAAAGTATATACCACAACCATAGCTCACTCTTTACTCCATCCTCACCAACTGTGTAACTGGCAGAGAAACCGGACACGAACACCCATCATTAGAACTGATGCAATTTTATTGGGGAGTTGTCAAAATGGCTCCTATTGACTTTGCTCAGATCATATGGGAAGATATGACTAATCAAGCCCGACAGTTCAAAAATTCACCAAAAAGGAAAATTCCTTTTTTCCGGTTCACCAAGTCTCTCATTGGATACTTCATGCATAAGTATTCAGAGATTGATTCAAGAAGGGAAGATAAGGAACACACACCGGCTATGGATCTTATGTACACTTCAGCCAGAATCCACAAAACAAGTACCACAAAACAAGGCATGAGAATTCCTGACATTCTTTTATCAGATGCTGTTCGTAACACTAATGCTTATGAAGTCTATGATAATGCTCAAAAGAATGACTCAGTCGGGTTAAGTTCCATGAAATCCAAAGCAGTTTCTAAGGGTACTGAAAAGACTTTCAAGGCTCCCAAGTTTAGATCAAAGAAAGTTACTCGTCAACCTACAAGGAAACTTACCATTCGTGATGAACCGATTGAAGAGGATACAGAAGTAACAACTGTTAAAAGGGCAAAAGATACAAGAGGCAAGGGCAAACAACCTCAGGAAGAAGAAGCTGGAACTCCACCTTTGTCCGAATCTGAAGAAGAGAAACAAATGCAATTTGTCCTACAAGAAAGTAAACATACAGAAGAGGAAAGGTTAGCCAAGCTAAGAAAGAAAGGTGAAGGGTCTGGCACCAGAATAGTCGAAAAAGAAGCTCAGTCATCTGAAGAAGAAGAAGAAGATAAGTCTGAGGAAACTGGTTCTCAAACACTCTCAGATACTGATCTAGAAAAGGTGAATTCAGATGATTCAGGCAACTCCGATAAGAGTGAAGTATCCTCAAGTTCAGAAAAACAGTATACTAACGGGGAAGAACAGAACAGTGACAAAGATAGGGAAGATACTGAAGCTGTCGATGAAGAATCTGAAGGAGAAACGGAACGTAGTGATGAAAGAATAAGAGTAATAAGTGATGAAGAAAAGAAAGATGATGAAGAATCTGATAATGAAGTAAGTGATAATGAAACTGGGAATGATAATGATGATCAGACTAAAGAACAAGAAACGGATGACACAACCATTGACATCACCGGAAGTCATGAGATTGTTCCATTTACTGCTCCACTTCAACAACCTCAAGTAACCTCATCTCAGGATCAACCTTCAATGACTCAACCTCTTCCACCTCAGCCAACCCAAGAACCACAAGAAACTGCTCATCCAAGTCTGCTAAGATCATTACAACAACAAATGAAGAAGTTACAAGGGCAGATCTCGGAACAACAGAAAGACCTTGAACAATTCAAAGTCTACAACATTGATGCAGCAGTGGCAGACAGAGTTAAGAATAGATTACCAGGAGAAGTTCGAAAATTTGTTCGTGAACAACTCCCAGCAACCGTGGAACAATACGTCAAAGATAATCTGGAAAGGGTCGTAACACAAAAGTTTCAAACAACTCCGATAACAGTTCAGACTCTACCTTCTACACCTTCTGCTAGTGATCTTAAGGGAAAGCTGTTGGAAGCAATCATGGATGATCCAGATGAGGAAGACCTTCGAAAAGCACTGCTTAAGTCAATCAAAAGGGCTGAAAAGAAAGGAGAGACTTGCAAAAAGACTAAGTCTACAAAGAGACCCCATGACGATCCAGATGATCAACAACAACAACAAGGCAAACGCAAAAGAATGCATGGCTCCACCACTAGACCTCAAAGAGCAGGAACAAGTACTCATGCTACTGATGAAGTCCCAACACATTCAGCAGCTGATGTTTAAATGGAAGAAGCTGAGGAATTAGATACTCCAGATCCAGGATATGAAATTCCACAAGAGCTACCTGCCGACGTCACAGAACCACCTACAGAAGCTCCAGTCATACCACCTCCTGAGTGGATTGACACCTCTGCTCCAACTTACAATTGGTTCAATGAAATGGTCGATGCTCACCCTGATGTTTCTGAATCAGAAGTACCAATAGAAGGATCTATAATAGGTTTCACCAAACGAATCAAGAAGATTATGAAAACCTAGAAACTTCTACTTTCTGATTTAGTGGAGATTCGAAAAGCAGGGTTCACAGAATACAAGACATGCACCACATCTGAACTTGAATTTGAATACAACATTGAAGAATGTGCACGTGCTTTGTCAAAAAACATCACGTGGGAAAAGAGGCCTTCATGGGATAGAATCTATCCCGGAAATGATCCTGACTTTACGTTTCAAGACTTCTCCCAACCTTTACCTCTCATTGGTCCTCCCAACAATCCAAAGATCCCGAAAGAGTATTTCTTCAACAACGATCTCAAGTATCTCATTCATGGCAACACCGATCCAGCACACCGTTACGCTACATCTCTCACCAAGTTCAAGTCTGCATCATACCTTCTTGATAATCTTGAAGACCAAATGAAGGGTTTGCACTCATCATCGGTTTCTAAGTATAATGTTGAAGCAGCTATGGGAATTCTTCACTGGCCAGAAATGCGCAGATGGTTTTACAAATGGAAGTTAACGTTCAAATCAAAAGGCAAGCCATACAAAAACCACCGGATTCTTGGCATCACAGATATTCCTGAAACTGAAAAGAGATTTGGTTACAATTTTCTCGACAAAATTGTGGTCCGACGAAGTGATGACAAAGAGTACTCATTCAGTGAAGCTGACTATCATCGATTGAATCCTAATGACATCGAAGATATGTATGTACTTAAGGTTCAAGGCAAAGTTCAAAATCTACCCGGCAGCCTTCAGTATGACCTCATCAACTCACTTCTAATCTTTGCTCGTCAACGCATCATCCGGGCAAGGGTTGAAGATGCACAATTAGGAGTTGAAAGTTATCAAACCTCTCTCAACTTCACCGCCCCACAAATGAACATTCATTTAGGTATGAAGCCCTGCACGTTCATCAGAAAACCATTTGGGGTTGTCTTCGCCAAAGAAGGAGCTAAGAGATTCATGAGATATGATGAGACTCACAAGTTCGGGGATCAGACTCTCAAGTTGGTCAGAATTCAGCTGGATCAAAGACTTAAGAGTTATGACCAAGGAAACAAAAGGGGTTGGACAAGGAATGATGTACGAGAAGCTCTAAAGTTCATGGATAGGATCAACCAATGATTAAAGTTCAGAAATCACATTCTTACATTGGAAAGCTTGATTGGAGGAAGGGCACCTATTCCGAACATCCTCACTTACCATCGTCCTGATGAACCGTTACTCTGATTGCTCATATTTTGGTACATCATTATCTATTATTTTTTCATTATCACACTTTAATATCTTATTACTATGGCTTGTGCACACATAACAGTGTACAACCCGCACTTGTAAAGAAAGGACCCTGAGGTACGCATCAGTGCCTCAATCCTAATATAAGGAGCAAAAGCTTCTCACTTTTAAGTAGAATTAATCTAAATTTTCAAAGTTTTTCACAATTCTGCTTAAAAGAACAAGTATTCCCTCTCGTATTCAAAATCTCAAAAAGTTTGTTCACTATTTGAGGGGGAGTACTTGAAAGATCTTTGTTCTAAAGTAAAAGTTCTCGTTGGATTCTCCCCATAAAACTCAAAAGGCATATTTTAATCAAACGTTTCTCAAAAACAACATTTGATATGCTATTTTTGAGGGGGAGAAAAAGAAAAAGTGATTAAAATATGATGGCATGTATGATAAAAGTGAAAAAAA